>JAOTRR010000024.1:7567835-7578084 GCA_028570945.1 Gogo arcuatus
ACCCTTCAGGCCCAAGGCTGCTTCTCTAACCTTCGGGCCATGGCTGCCCCCATAAAGTAAAGCAAGTCCCTTGAGGAGAAAGAGAGGCCAGACATAAGCATCTGATCACTGACTCAAGTGTATAATGTTGCCTTACAGGAACAGACAGCATAGAGAGAGGGGGGATACAGAACCCTAAAATAGCCAAGGAAACACCATCATTACCAGGGCAGACCACCTCCTGAACACACATTCCCTCTGACACTCAGCATACACTATTTATACCTTAAGAGCCGATGTGTAAAGATCATCTTTCTACATCCAGTTCAGTGCAACAAAGGTTACGCAGGAGCCGCTCAGGTTCACTCAGAGAGATGGGGTGAAGTCAGAAGAAAGATAAAGCTGATGTGAGAAAGAAAAGAAATTTGATATGATACACTGCAGGCCTTAACTGCAGAGATTCTTTAACTCTTGAAGAAAAGATATGTGAAATGGTTAGAATGGAATCAGTATGTTAGGCAGTTTAGGCTGAATTAACTATTAAAAAGTATTCAGTCTTAATAAGTGGACAAAGCTTAAGAGGAGAAAAGAAAACAGGAAAACAGGGAAAGCAAAACAGAACGAAAGAATGAAGGAGAAAAGGTGAGCTTTTCTGTATGCACCTACTAGGCCATGGGATCAATTCTATACGGGGCTTAGATTTTGAGTTCGTGGCAACTTTCTGGGGGAAAGAATATTTCACTTGATTTACATCCAGGAAGATCTGAAGCATCAAAATATGCAAAGTTCCCACAAAAATATTTGCTCCTTAATTGGTAATAAGCCATTAATTCATGGCATTTTGAAAATATCACATTTCCAATAAAAATGTTTTTAAAAATGTTGATGTATTGATTTATTTGTTACCACTACAACAGGAATGTGGCTTTCAATAGGTTACATCACAAATTTAACAGACAGAGGGTTTAAAAGGCTGCCCCTTGGTGGCAAGAATCTGAACTATAAAATTAATCCATCTTTTACCATTATCACTGAAATTCCTTCTATGATTCAGGAATTGTGAAGCTAAATGAATGATGTTAAATGAATATAAAATGAATATACGAGTAAATAAATGACATGTAAAAGACATACTTGTCTTTACATACTTGTATGTAAAAGACATTCTTGTTAAATATTGTTAGTATAAAAAGTACCTCCCAGAACAAACCACTGGAATTCTTGGTCAATTTTACCCACCCAACTAACTGGCGTGACACCTGACTGGCTCTTATTCAATCCATTGCCCTTTAGTCTGACACTTTAAAAATGTACACAACTTTCTTTCTTTGCAACTTGTCAATTAATTGAATACACTAGTTTTGAATAAAAAAAGGAAAAAATTCCCAATGATTTAAAATCCTTTCAATCCAGACCTGTCAATCTTAAGTTGTAAAATCATCAAAAGAGCCCAATGCTTTGAGTTGTGTTTACGTTACATTTGGCAAAATGCTAACTGCACTTGTTATTCATTATCTGATTCAGAGTCAGATTCTGATTCACCATGTTCAATTTCATTTTGGTGGCTTTTCCTGTTGGTGCAAACTCAGTATATGGGAGTCCAGTTCTGCTACATGAGCATGCACCTTTACAACCACTTTTCTGACATTTACAGTGAACTGATTTTAGCACACTCTGGACAGCAGGGTCATTACACATCCAGACAAAAACAACGCTGTTGTCTTCCAATTTCCATCCATGGCCATGGGGATGGTGTATGGACATACTGCAGAAGACACCTACGATGGACAGCCACCTAATAATTGGCATGATTAAGATGGTTTTCCAGGTAGTCCTGGTTTGGTGACAGGAACTGATTAGACTGACGTCAGTTGAAACAAACTGTATCTGGCAATACCAACAAGTGCACAGTCTTTTTGCCCACACATTGCACAGACAAACTTTTCAATTACAGGCAACGCATTGTCAGTATTTCCCAATTGGTGCTTAAACCAGCAAAACAGTTGTCAAATTCACCTGTTCTGGGCATGAGTTCCAGTGATTATACTTTTAATTGACCTTTGAATGCAGTAATGGAATCACAACCAGAAAATATGTGCAAGCCAAGAATTGCCTTGCATTCCCCTGATGTGTAATTCATTGCCACCTCAGAAATTAACAACCCTCCTGAAATTCATGAGCCATTGCCAGTGACAAAACAAAAATCTCAGTGTTAGGACTTTTAACAACCGTGGTGAAGTCCCTTGCAGCATGGTTAGCATGCAGAAGTAATCTAGTATCTGATTCTTCATGGTTTGAGAAAAAGCTCAGCAATTTCATTCTGGATAACAGTGTCAAAAGCATATCAATCTCACACAAAGTTTACTCTGACACAACCATAACATTTAACCATGTTCAGCAAATCATTTAACAGTTAGTCATCTCTCCAACGGTGGGTGGAATGATCTGCACTTGTTGAACGAAGGCCATTCCATCTATAATCAAAGCTGACCCCAAGAGAATTTCAGGAACACATTCAGTACCTTTCTCTAATTTATGCATCAGTTTAGATTTATTGGTTTTGCACACTGGCGCATCACCAGTCCCCAAGGACCATAGCACTAGTGTTCATGCATAAGACAGGAGTTCTTTTAGGTCAATGTCTCTGCTCTTTCCAATGACTAGAAGACTATTAATTATTTCACTGCTTGCTCTTAGCAAAACAGTTTCTACTTAGGTTTTTAGTTTATTGGTTTTTATTGGATCAAACATTTTGCTAGAATCTGTTTTCAGCCTATAACATTCAAACTGTTTTGCAGCATTCACACCTTCACAGATCTTCCTTTACAGAGGCAGAAGCAACACAACCCAAACAAAGGACGATCAACTCTTCTCCTGCATGTTCAAAGGGATTAATCATGGACTGAATAGTGGAAACAATGTTATTAATGGAATTTTCATGTTTCTCAATTCTGGACTGCTCCAAGTCTTTTCTTGTCCCATCTGCATTATCTTTTCCTGCCATACTTTGACACACTTTCACCATGGCAGCTTGCTGATGGTGGCTAAGTAACCGGCAGTTAACCACACCCTTATATAGTGTGAAACCTTTCATCCCACCTTTGGTTTTGGAATCACGAGTTACTGTCTGCTCTATAGCTACGTCACAGGCAACAGAAGAAAACCCATACCCGTCTCGTCACTGGACCAAAAAGTCACCAGCCAAAAAGCTTTTCTCAATTTCAGGATGGGTATTTGCGAAGTTCTCCATTTCAAAAAGGTATGCTGGTAGATGTCTAGCAAAAGTTACCCTGTCATAAGCAAAAAACTATGGCAGTACCTGTTTGAGTGTGGCAAGGTGGAGTTCCCAGTTTCCCTGTCTTGTACATTGAAGCAACGAAAGGAGATCCTGGATCATATCTAGATAAGAGGATCAGAAAGCAAAGGTTGGATTGTTTGATCTTTCTTTCTGTACAAATGAATATTCCCATTTTGAAATTGTCTTGCTGCCAGATATAATATCTCTCAGAAATGCACATTACAGCACCATTTTCTTCAGAAATGGTATGAATGCTGCAGCTCATGGGGCTACAATCTTGGAAATCTAAGCAATCTGACTGGCTGCCTTAGCTCTAACCACCTATCGCACAAATATCCAACCAGATGGAAGGAGAGTCGCCACCTGTTATCAGGATCAGTAACTAATGCAAATTTAGCAATATTTACAGGACTAATTAATAATTAAGTAGCAATATTAAGTGCAGCAACTTTCTGAAATCTTTTTTAAAATATTTGCTACAAAATAATGCAAAAACACAGTTGCCCATTGAATAGTGCCATGAAGTGAAAAGATACAGGATTTGTCCCATGGCCTATATGGTGCATTTAGGGTGAAGCTGGTTAGATTTGAAGCACATTGTCACATCAGATAGCAGACATTCAGCCACTGTGTCTGAATGAAGAAAATCTAAAATTATAAATTTGATTAAAACCAAAAATATTTCTTAATTCTTGCAGAAAAGATGTTTGAAACAGTTTGAATGGAGCCTGTATGTTAGGCAGTTTGGGCTGAATGAATTATTTAAAAAGTACAACAATAACAATACTGCACTCGCTTTTCAAACACTGAAACTACATAGGCAATAAAAAAGAGAAATAAACTCCAAAGGAAGGTTTTATAAATGATCACGTAATGAGCTCAAATTCAATTAAACCCACCAAATACGGTTTTTTCTGTGCCACCATTTCCGGTCAACGTGCACAATTTTACATATATTGCCTAGGAACATTCCCAACATGCTCATTCATTAGCACTAATAGCCTGCCCTTTGTCCTAATGCCCTTCATCCTAAACATGCTGCAAGCAGTTCTAACCTGTTTCAGCCCAGAACCCTCTTCCGCCTCTTTAAATCAAATATATTAAGGCCCTCTGGGAATAAAGGCACCATGCACAAATAAATCCAGCTGTCTCCCCACAACACATCCTTAATTTCTAAAATAAACATCTGTCAGAAAGCCAGAAAAGCTGCTAAAATCCTCCAAGCAGAAACACAATAACAATTTATGGAACGTAATTAACCGAGTAGTTTAAAATCTGCTTTAAACCATGTCACACCACAATAGTTCTTCCCTAATTTAATCACAATTTGTCATGTGTAAATTGATATATAAGAGCACTGGATAGGGGGCAGCAGTAAGAGATATACTAGACTGAATTCAGACACTTACTAGTGAGTGCTAAAGAAACGCATCATTGTTTATGCAATGGAAGGTCACAATGTGAATGTTACCCATTACCTAGAGAATGCAGATATTACAAAATGGCTGGAAATAATGCACTATATGGTAAATAGGGAACAAATTCGGAGACACTGCGTCGCATAGTAACACTGGACTGAAATATACACAGGCAATCAATGCTTACAAAACATGACAGCTCTGTTTCAGAATGGTTTTCTGAATGGCTTGTGATCTAAGAATTGATTTAAAATTTACCACAGGAATGTAGGTTGTAATCTGCCAAACGGGATTCTCTCCAATGCATAGTGACATACCAAAGCGACAGCATACAAATGAATGTTACTGTAGGTAAAAATTAACATCTCCACACCCGTTTGTTTTTGTTCTCTTTCTCTCTCTCTCTCTTTCACACACACATGCACAAACACCCAGATGTGATACTTGAATTTTATTCAGGCATCTCGAAACCCATTTAACCTGTCTTAAATTAATTACACCTGTGACAAGTCACTGAGACAGGATCTTTGCTTTAGAGGCTAAGTAGTGTTAGCATGTTTCAAAGTGCTTTCATTTGAGTAGGATTTACAGTGGAACCAGCATGTTGACACCAAAAGAAAGGACAATAAGAAATAAGACTGCAATAAGAGTCATACATGTTGAGCTGGATGTCCTACTTTAAACAGACCCAGGTTGCCAGATCTGTTGATGTAAATCCACTTTTGCTGATAAAACTGCATAGATAATCAATGGTTACCCCAGACGTCTTGTACTGGGTAAAGTGCCAAGTCCTAAATGTTAGAATAATTTTACAAAGAAGGGAGAAGCCACAGAGGCCAATTTCTCTCCTGCTCTTATGTGGTAAATGAAGTGCAAAGCATACCGCAGATGTTCCGCAATCCCGCCGTCACCCACTTAGCTGCGCTTATACAAGGGGTAATTCAACCATATAATGCTGATGTGGCTAAGAATAAACAGCTGCAGCTAGCATGACCTCATCAGCACAGCAACACTGGCTTTCATTCATTGCTAGCCACATTAGTACTGCTTGTTCTGACAAGTAAAGGACACAAAAATATTAGTACTTCGTGCTTTAGAAGCAAAATGCATCAAATTGATAGAAACGTAAGCCTATTATTTGGCACCAGAGGCATCAGCCTATAGGCCTACGTCTTTGATATTACAACATGGAGAAGTTAAATAAAACCACATCATAGTATGAGATTTGATGAAAGAAATTAATCAGATCAAAATGTCGGATTATCAATACTGATGTGAGTGTTGCTCTTGCATTACAAAATGAGCATGCAAAAACCGAGTAAACTAACCACACTTACTTCATTCTCTTACACACATACAACCAGTCAGCGAAGAGCATCGTTGCTAATTATAATGCAGATTTTCAACCTTGCCTTAATCCACCCTGTCACCATTTAATCTTTATACATAAATACAAACAGGCAAAATTTGTTCATTTTCTGCTCACAAAGGGGAACATTAAAAAAAAAAAAGAAAAAGGGGCAGAAAACAGAACAACGGGCAGATTACAAATAAAGCCTGAATCAAACCACAAAGTCTTTTCCCTGCAAATAGTATCCTAGAGCATCAAAGAGTCTCAGTTCTTGTAAAAAACATTTCTTCAACAAGCCCTTACAAGGCAGAGGGGAAAACAGGAGACATATAAAGGAGCACACACTGCTAAAAGTACAAAGCTTTCCCTGTTTGTGATGATTAGCCTGGGATTATTGCTGCGATTCAGATGAAGCCTGAGAAAGTGGTGAGAAGGCTTAAGATTTAGTCTGCCTAAAGGGAAAAGGTCAGATGGAGCAGGAAGACAGGGAGGATGGTGAGGTAATGTCAGTGCAACACGATAAAGGCCTCCATTTCATCAAGACGGTCCTCAGAAACAGGTGAGACCTGATGTAAAGACAAGAGAAGGGAGAGAAGAGGCAAAGACAGGTTCAGGAAGAAGTTCAGGAACAGAGGACGTGATCTGAACCTGGAGTCAAATTAGGATTTTGAGGTAAGATCAGTGGAGCTCGATGAAGGCCTCCATTTCCTCCGAGACGAGCCCCTTGTAGGGCACTCTGTGTCTCTCGACAGCACGGGCAGCCAGGCATTGCAATGTGACATGGCTGAGAGGGTGCAGGGCATGCCTTGTTCCGCCTGCTTCCTCCAGCAGCTCGTAAGGCATCTTGCATTGTGCATTGGTTGCATCAAAGTGTGCTCCAGACTGCACCAGCAGCGTCATAAGTTTGGGGCAGCCGTTACGGGCTGCCACGTGAAGCGGCGTGTTGTTGTCCGAGTCACGCGAGTCTACATCAGCGCCACACTCCAGCAGCAGCGCAGCCACGGGCAGAGACGGAAAACGCCCCACTGGGTAACGGCCCACCGCTGTCGTATCCTTATCCACAGCCATGTGCAGGGGCGTGAAGCCATTCCGGCCCCTTGGGTTCAGCTTGAGTAGTCGGTACACACTCTGCTTCTTCTGGTGCTCCTGTGCTGGGCTGCACTCCAGCTTCTCCAGCAAGAATATGAGGTGGAGGATGATGGACAGGGCTTTAGTGAACTGCGTTGCATCAGGCTGATTATCCCGCTGTGCCACGGCCCGCTCCACCTCACGTACGCCCTTGGCCAGGACGCCCATCAGGTCATGGAAGGCAACGCGGGCAGCTAGTGCACCTTTCGCACGGTCTTGGAGGACAAAACTGAAAAGCTCAGCGAATGACAAAAAGCTGCTGGCTGTCATGGGGCTTAGCGGGTCCAGGTTGCTCTGCTGCATGTCTAGAGCATATTTCCACAGACTGACACAGCGCTCAAAGTCTCCCGAGTCAGCGTAGACAGCACCCCGGTAGCGGATATAGTAAGATGTGTCTGGGTGTGAAGGGCCCAGAATGCGCTCTCGGACCAGGAGTGCCTGCATTCGCATTTCATCTGGGTCGGTAATCAGGGCTTCCAGCTCCTCCGCTGTGTTCACCTCTCGGGCGCAGTCATACGCTGGAACGGGTGGGCCAGGAGGCGGTTTGGCCAGGAAGCCTGCCCTGTCTCCTGCTTGTCGGAGCTCCATTGCTCTTCGCCAGTAGCGCATGGCGCCCAGCAGATCACGCTTCTTGTCTACGTAAGTTGCGCCCAGGAGCTCTAGGGCATTGATGCACTCCTCTCTCGTAGCTCTGGGCTGGTGGACAAGGTACTCTACGATATTTGTGTGACCGGTAACACTGGCAGCCAGCAGTGGAGTCATTCCGTAGCCGTCTCTCTCCATCCTAGCTTTACACTTAAGCAACATCTTCATGATCTCCAGACTTCCAGACTCGGCGCAGTCATGCAGCGCAGTGTTGCCTTTCACGCTCTTGCGGTTCACGTCAGCACCACGCTCCAGCAGGAACTTGGCGATTTCTCGGTGCCCTTTATAGCAGGAGATCATCAGGCAGGTGTGCCCGTGGCGGTTCGCGACCTCCATGTCGGCGTGATGTTCGACGAGGTAACGCACGATTTCCAGGTGTCCATCGAAGCAGGCAGCCCGCAGAGGAGTGGAGTTGGTGAGGGTCGTGTTATTAACCGAGGCGCCGTGTTTTAAAAGAGTTTTCACAACCGGCAAATGCCCCGCGGCAGAAGCCGCCCAGAGCGGCGGAGCTCCTTCAATCGTCTCGCCGTCAAAATTAACCGAACCCCCGAGCTCTACGTTCGCTTTACAATATTCAAGTAAATAATTTACCACTTCCAAATGTCCGTACCGGGAGGCGACCAGGAGCGGCGTCCCCCCCTGCGTTTTCTCCTCAGCGAGTGCCTCTAACTCCTCCGGAGTTTTGTTGCTCAGCAACTTCTGGATAAGTTTCAGTTTACCGTCTCTCGCCGCGTTAAACACCGCAGTCGTTATATCCATTTTCTCTCCGCATGTGTCTCGCTCAATCTCTCTTAATGCTCAGTCTGCGTGGAAACAACAAAACAAAGTTTCCCTTCACATTTAAACCCAAAAACCTTCATGAACCTCCGCCTCTCGTCTGCATTTTCTGCCATTTTAAGGCTACAATCAAAATGGCGTCGATGTTGTTTGACACATTTGTGTTTACTGTGTGGCGCTTGGGATTCTGGGTATTGTAGTTCACAACGGTTCCCTTCACTGTTAGAAATGGTACTACTGGAAATACAATTCACATAATTCATTGCGTATATCAAACGTTTAACGTCACGCTTTGTTCGCCGAGAATAAAAGGATTTGTGGTTTTGTTACCAGCCATTCAACTCATTTGAAGTAATAGATTTAAAACCAATTGGATGTCGTATAAATAAAACTACATTCCCGTGATGCATTTTACCCGATTGGCGTCGTATAAACACGAACGTAAAAAAGACTGACTGGACTGGGAGATATTATAAATATTTATTGTGATACTGTATTTATAGCTTTACTCAGTTGAAATTTTAGTTTAAAGGCAGGGTAGGCAATTTATTTTAGAAGCAGTTTTTTGTTATATTTCTTGAAATTCTCTTTATATCCCTACAGCAATGAATAACTCAAATGCTCTGCCAATAAAAAGAAAACTTCCATCATCTGCGGCAGTCGCAAGGCGGGCGGGCGGGGGGGTCCGAATGAAATGATTGGATGGCCTTTACCTGCCTGCCTACCTGCGCACACTGCCTGTGCACTCATTGGACGTGACCAGAGTCTTCCACAAGGTTAGACAGATATATTGCAGACGCATTGTTAGCGAGCTAGTTGACAGCTGTGAGTACTAACAATAGCCATGATCATTGTTTACATTCATTATGATAATGTTAGGTGTTTTCTTAGAAGTGAATGAGACACGAGGTAGTTGGATATGACAATGACACGCTACACCCCTCCCCCAAAGGTCTCTCTCTCTGACTCATCCTCCTGCAGTAATCAGGCAGTGCGAGTTCAGGGGTTTTGGAGGAGTGGCTTTGGAGAGAGGCCTGAATGGAGGGGGTGGGGTTTTTCAGTTGGCTACTTTCAAAATCGAGCTTACTCTTGCTGGTTTCTCCAATGTCACCTACCCTGCCTTTAATATGCATTTGATTTACATTTTCATATTACGGAGTAGTATGTCTAAGGCCTATATGTTAGGCTAAATTGTCATTAATATGATATTTGAATATGACAAATACTTCAAATACAAATGAAATATGGCCTATGGTAATTCATCATCAATTTTAAAATAATGCTTTATTTTCACATACACGTTCACATCAGATACAAAAACAATATCCTGTATACACAGTCTACATAACTAAAATATTTGACATTCTTACTGAATTGTTCCTTTTTTATTTGTCCAACAAGAACAATTTTTTTTTAAAAGCACATAATCCACAACAAATGTCAGGAAAGAAAAAACACATAGCATAAATGAATTTCACTGTTCAGGTTCAACATGGTAAAATGTGCATTTTATGAAAGTTTCAGGACCAGGCAAAAGTTTGGACACACCTTCTAATGGTTTTTTTCTTTACTTTTATTAATGAAAAGTCACTTCATGCCTTAAAGTAATGATGGATGTCGTTTCTCTTTACTTAGTTGAGCGGTTCTTGACAT
>JAOTRR010000024.1:7712193-7724107 GCA_028570945.1 Gogo arcuatus
AGTTGAAACTTGGACACAATTGGGTGTTCCAACAGGACAATGACCCCAAACACATATCAAAACTTTTTGTGGAATGGATAAAGCAGGCTAACATTAAGCTTTTGGAATGGCATTCCCAAAGTCCTGACCTCAACTCTATCGAAAATATGTGGACTGTGCTTAAAAGTTGGGTCCATACCAGGAAACCAACAAATTTAACTGAACTCTACCAATTCTGCCAAGAAGAGTGGCCAAATATCCAACCAGAATTCTGTCAATAGCTTGCTGATGGCTACCAAAAGCATCTGGTCAAGGTGAAATTTGCTAAGGGACATTTAACCAAATATTAGGTGTGCTTTATGTACATTTTTGACCCTGTATGTATAATTTTGACCCGGTGTTGATTTCAGAACACACAAAATTAATTAAAACCTGTACACTAAATTATTGTTTTTTTTTCCTATTAATGATATACAGTTCAACAGTTCAAAGAAATCACTGAAAGCCAAATACTGCCATGACATTCATGTCCATGATGAGTGTATCAGCCACTTAAGTTCAAAAGTTATGTCAATATTTATGCAGGAATGTTCCCTGTATATAGAGTCGGGTTAAGTGTATACTTAGGCTCATTATCTGGCTGCCCATTCAGGTTATGCAAATCACTGAGATGTAGTTCACCCCTCTAAGGATGCCATCAGTAACTTGGGAAATGTCTGTAATCTATACCTTTATTGAGAGTGCATAAAGATGGTTGAGCATGACGTGGTTGGGTTCAGGCAGCAGAGCAGGATCACACTGTATCGCACACACATTAAAATAAAGATCACTTTCAATACGATGTACATCATAAGAAATAATTAATACAAGCTTTGTTGTAAACTCACTGAAATGTTTGTGTCTTTATTGAGGATGACTTGGAGGAGGTGAGGAGGAAGGATGGGCGGGGCCTTGAAGCGCTCCTCTGGTCGGAACATGTAGACTTCCTGTCCGTAAGGACCAGGAGGAGAGCTGGACAGATCTAAAGAAGAAATGACTACCCTTTTCAAGCTGTTTCATGGTGGAAGATGAACTAGAGCCAAGTGTATCACTGACTCCTGTTTGGGCCAGCTGTAAATATGTGGTTGGAAAACATCCGTAATAAATTCTGCCTTTTAAAATGTTTTGTGGTTACTTGATTTGTTAGACATGCTTTGAAGCATTAAACATTCAGATTTTGCAAATCTCAAACTAAACCAATTCAGCGTATGAGTAATCATGGCATTAAGAGTTCTTACCAGAGGTGTCGGAGCACTCGAGCGAGTCCACCTGCAGCGCATCAAACACCTCAAAGTCAGATTTCTTCACCTCGATCAGGTTGTTGATGGTTCCCATCTGACTGGTCACAACTGGCTATGGAACAAAACACTTTTCACTTATTTCATCTGGTATGAAATGTTATGATTTTTTTTAAAACTGTTATGAATTTTGCATATATATTTTTAGAAGGAAATCTGAAAGACATCTAATTAATTAATGCAGCATTATATGTGAAAAGTATTAATAACGAGCCGTTTCCGTATTATGATTTTAAGATCAGGTCTAATTGTGAGTTACCTTAGAAGGGTCATGAAGCCACTGCCCATCAACAAAGAACTTGTACTGATGCTCCCCCTCAGGCAAGTCCAGGATCGCAACAAAGTCATTATGGCTTTTGTGTGGAGAAAGAAAATCGATTATTATGTAATGATCACTGCTTTAACAATGCCATTCTGTCTGGACTAAAACACAAAAGGGTTAAAAGGGCATTACCTTTTATTAAGTGGGATCTTGGTGCTCCAGTTGTCGAAGGAGCCAGAGATGTAGACGTCTTTCCCTCCTCCTGCCCAGCGGATCACAGTTGGACGCTCCTGTGGGCCTGTCTTCACCAAGTCATTTAAATCTGGAGGCAAATCCTTCTCCGCTGGAGCCTGGGGAAACAGATAAAACTCATTCCAGTTCTGGATGGACTTTAGCAAAGACAGAAGTCAACAACATGAGTCTTCCATGATCTGTGGATGGATTTCAAACCTGCTTTATCATTAGATTAAGGCTTGCATGGTATCTGGACAAGAAAGGTATCCAAATTCAGCATAGGTACTCAGGATTAGGGTTAGTTTGAAAAGCCAAACCGCACTGCACCGGAAGTAAAGCGCTGAATTTGGCTCACACATAACGCATTCATGGAGAAACTCCATCCTTCAGAATTTAGTTACAATGCACCTAGCTTTAATATTCAAATCCTGCTGAAGGTCTTGATTAACTTGATCATGTGTGTGGCCTGAAATGAAACTCTGCAGTACTTGTTTACATTTCTATACCTTTACTTCAGGGCCATGCGTGTTAAAGATGTTCGGATCATCCGTGCTGTCCACCATCTTGCTGGGTTCATGGTCTTTATGAGCACCACCATCTGCCCGATGGGCTTTTGGTCCATGGCGATCTGCGGCTACACGGTCACTGGTATTGCCCATAGCTCAACACAGAGAGACTCCTCCTCCTGCACAGAATAAAAAAAGAATTCAAATACCAGCACAAAACATTCATGTTATCCAAGCTCAGATGAGAAGCGAACCAATTTTGGTTCTCCCCTGTATAACTTACCAGGGGAGAAAAATATGCATTAAGCCAAATGGGACTTAAGCTAACAGTTGTATATTCAGGGAAACAACTTTGACAAATGCTTAGGGAAAAGAGGTCATGTTCGGCAAATCTAGTTTAGTCTGACCAACACCCATCTGCCAAAACACAGGCCGAGCTGCTCGAGCTGGTACACCATCTTTGCCAGCTGTTAAGCTGTTGGCACAGTTAGGCAATTAGAAAATATCAAACATGTACTGATTAATTTAGTCAGGAATAAAGAAACTGGAAAATAATTTACCAGTTTGAACAGCTTGGCCTGTGTTTTGGCAGGTATCCTGTCAGACTAAGCTGGGGTTTTTCAGCATTCAATCCTAAGAAAAACCAGTTAAGTCTCTTTACATGTAAACATTTCCTGTTCCAAAAATACATTTCTTTTTCCAGAGTCCAACTCCAATCTTTGCTATTTGTTACAAGATCTCATATGTTTTATCCAATGTCCAATCTACTTTTTTTTTTTGCTGCCATCAGCCCAATAACGATAACGGGCATCAGATCAGTGCCATCTCTAGTAATTAGATAATAGTGAAATTCATTTCTTTCATTAGTGCACTTCCTAAAACAATGTCAATCAAGCCTGTTTATTCACAAACACCATGTTCATCAAATGTGCCATGCAAGTCCCCTTGAGAGCGTGATTAGATTCCGTATGTTGATGTATTTCATTTTGAAACAGAAAGTCAGTGATGTCGTGTTGAAGTGCTTAAATGATTTACACTACACCCCCGCTGTACCTAAACAAACATGACAGCAGCTTAGTGAACTAGCTAAATACGGAGAACTGTGAAATTTTGTGTGGCGAAACTTTGCAGGATTTCACACTGCCACCTTCAACCATGCCTGCTGATTTTAAAGAGGACCTTTATACACCCTGATGGTGTAGAAAGACGGAATCGCATTCGCAATCATTCTGAGGTAGAAACACATTCCAGCATTGAATTTCCCTACATTGCCCCAAGCCTGCCACATAGCTGCCAACTCGCACAAATTCCACCCTCTTCAAAATGAACTAGAAGGGCACTGGGCGAACGTAGACCTCTGTCAAGGACAATAGTCAACTCTTCTATGATATGCAAATCTGCAACCACAACCACTTTCATGTGCATCCCAGAGGCTTACTGGTACCCATGAATATGGATTCATGTATTCATGGAGTTACCATATTTCTACAGTGGCTATGTTTTGTCACTATTGAACTTTAGTGCCATCTACTGGATTTTAAGATGTATGGCTTTGACTTCCACCAAGGTCAAATGCAGCATGTTGCAATGTTAGCAAAAGTAAAACTAAATTCGTGGATCTGCCCTGTGACTTGGATCCACTCCAAAATGTAATGGGTTCTTTCTTGGCCCAAACTACACCCTTCCACCAAGTCTCATGGATATTGGGTTGGGAGGTTTTGTGCAATCCTGCTTACAGACAAACCCAAAACATAACCTCCTTGGCAGAGGTAATGAACTCCAACATGTGTTCTCCAGCAAAAGCAATGGTTGGAAAAGAGAATAGTGTGCAGGAAGACACAAAGGCAAAAGCACACAGAGGAACCATTTTTGCTGCTCACAAGCAGCTACTGTAAGACCAAGACCTGACTTTGGGGGCAGGACATACACATGTATACTAAAGCACTTTAATTAGATGACCACGACAACTAGTACAGGTATGAGTCACCAAAGATTTATCATTTTCCCCAGACATGACAGCCATGGCCTAAAGATTAGAGAAGCAGACTTGGGTCCAAAGAGTTGTTGGTTCGATTCCCTGAACTGGCAGGAAGTGGTCTTGAGCAAGGCACCTAACCCCCAACTGCTCCTCAGGCGCTGGGTACGTGTGTGTGCTCGTTAATGTAAACTATAAAATGAAAGTATCTACAAAAGAATTTGTTGTATTTGTGTTTTTTACTAGACAGTCTATCATAATGGTGTCTGTAACACTAAAGGACAGGTACAAAAAGCTCTAAAACACCAGTTTTGATTTCAAGGGCAATTCAACCAACACTCACCTAAAACCAGTTGCGATGTAAAAACAACGCTATTTATATATACATGTTTCCATTTGGCTGACACTTCTATGCTGGGATCAAACTACATGATATTTTTGTCTTTCACGACGGTCACCATGTCAGATTAGGCAATCATAGTGCCATAAATTCTTGCCATGTTTTGATCAGGAGACTAGCAACACTGCAAGTTTGATCCTAACCAATCATCGTTCACGTCCTTGCGTGTCGTCGGGGAGGAGGGTCAAGAAATGGTCAATCATGGCTATCAAGGAACATGGAGAAGTTGTCAAACTAGGTGAGAAATTACAAAAAAATGGACGTGCTACACTTTTCGTCATGGTGTTATGGGGCATCCGAGGTGCCACATCGCTATCCATCAATTAAGTCACGCTACAAGGCCTGTTTGTCGCTCACGACATTTATATTCGAACCAGACGCTGGAAATTTCTTGGCCATGACAAAACTGTCTGAATTAATGTAGTCTGATCCGGGCTTTAGCTAAAGCAACTTACAAGTGATATATGATGCAACTACGCAGAGGGTTAAGGGCTTTCCTTAAGGCCCAGCAGTGGCAGCTTAGAGATGCTGGGATTTGAACTCACAACCTAATGGTTAGTAGCCAACACATACCCTTATAATAAAATAAGTTCACTTAGTAAAGCCTGGTAAAAGATCATGTTCTAAAATATAATCCCAGAGCAACCACTGCTTCTCATGATCATGTTATTATAGTTTGGAGATGTCAGTCTGTCAGTGTTCTACAGGTTTAGTGAAACATTTATGACCTTCCTCACTGGAAGGTCAGGGAACAGTCAATGTGTGGTACAGGTCTGTTTGGACCTGTGAGCTGAGGATGGATTAAATCCCATTCCACCGTGTAACACATGTGAATGAGAGAGAGTGTATGTGGAGGGGATGGGATTGTTAGTTTGAAATGTTCACGCTGTATATAACACACACAGAAAGACTAGTGTTGCTGATGAGCAGAGAGAAAAACAACAGGACGCTACTGTACACCGCGCACTTTGCTAACCCACTTGCTAAAGCTAGCTGCTATCAACAAGCCTCACAGTGAGACTCTAACCGAGCTCCAGCCGGTTTCTGACACAAATACAATACATCAAATATTTCATACAACACAAGCACAATATCTCCTCGAACCAGTCAGGAGTTTAAACACCAACACTATCCGACTAG
Organism: Gogo arcuatus; assembly: GCA_028570945.1. Classification (NCBI taxonomy): domain Eukaryota; kingdom Metazoa; phylum Chordata; class Actinopteri; order Siluriformes; family Anchariidae; genus Gogo; species Gogo arcuatus. The sequence continues at coordinate 7,718,027 of JAOTRR010000024.1, forward strand.
CAAAGAATTTTAGTAAACACGTTAGCTAACAGATGATTAGAGTCAGCTTGTTCACAACACTTTTACTGAGCCAAAAGGCTAAGTTAACAAGTTAATAACTCAACTAACGTGTTTAACTTATTTGTTGTGAACGCAATAAACCACATACATGTTACATAATCTCACCTATAACAGTAACAACGGGCTTTATTTCTTTACTTTCTGCTCCAACTTCAACATTCTTGACTTCTTGATCACTCGATAACTACGGCACGCCGGTTGTCCAAAATAGAAACCGTACTGAAACGCGTTTTCATTTTGCACTCAGTATGAGGGCGATTCATGACAATCCCTCACAACGAATTCCATCGTTTCGAGATTTTTCCATGTTTCCAACAGTTTCTTCTTTTTTATTTAATAATTTCAGCTGTATTGTGGTAACCAAAATCATTAAATGTGCTGTACATTAGGGAATCTGAGTTTAGAGAGAGAGAGAGAGAGAGAGAGAGAGAGACTAAAGGCAGTCTTATATTACCTTAGTGTCTTAGGTCCATATGTCCTAGACAACAGGATATGCATACCTTCCCAAAAACGTTTTCTAAATTTCTGCACCTTTTCATACCTGTAAAAATCAGTAATGTAAATAAACAAAAACAAATCACAATTTTTATTTTTTATCATTTTAATAAAGATCCAACCCTTTCACTGACTTCATGGAAGCTGATTATTTTCAGCACATCTCACAGTCTTTTATTCCTCTTACACCAGAGCAATTTGACAACAATTACATTTTTTGTTTTACAGCATAACAGATCATACACTATATGGTCAAAAGTTTGTGGACATCACACCTACATCTATGTGACTCTTCCCCGAACTGTTATCATAGAGTTGGAGGCACTCAATTGTATAGGATGTCTTTGTATGCTGTAGCATTACAATTTCCCTTCACTGGAACTAACAGGCCCAGACATGGTTCATCATGTGCACAAAGCGAGGTCCATAAAGACACGTTTTGCCAAGGTTGGAGTAGAAGAACTCACGTGGCCTGCACGGAGCCCTGACTTCCACCCCATTGAACACCATTAGGATGAACTGGAACGCTGAATGCACCCCAGATCTCCTCACTTGACATCAGTGCCTGACCTCACTAATGCTCTTGTGGCTAAATGAAGATCGTCTAGTGTACTTTTTGTTTGTTAATGTGTTGGAATGTCAGCAAAAGAAATTAGTTCTTATTATCACTTACATTATTAGCACCTATAAACAGTTGTTCCGTCACCAGCCTCTCTTTTTTCTCTCTCTTAATGTTAATCAGACAAAAAATACAGCATGTCATGTTACTGATGACCTGCAAAACCCTCCATCCTGAAGACTGTCACATGGTAGAAAACTAGCTGCTTTATCTCAAATGGTTACAAAGCACTGACAGTGGGGAGTCCTTCCAAAAATGTTAAATAAATGTCCCCTTACATAAACCTCACCACATCAACAATTACTCACATTTCTAAATCTGTTTATGTGTAACGTCCACAATACTTCAGAGTTTCTGTATAAGTTACTATAGAAACGATAAAGTTGCAGCTGACACTATTGTCAGAGCTTCTGTTGTGGAAAATTAATCAACACCTTCTGAGCGATTGGAATTTAGAATTCAACAATGCTGTGGTATAAAGCTTTAATAATATTAGAGGCTGCCTAATTTGACTGGCATCCTTGAGGAGTTGAGAGTTAAGGTTTGGCCTCCTGGGCTACAAATGCAATCATATTAACTACAAACAACTAGACTATCACTAATATATGAATATTGCTGTTTATTGAGTAAAATAATGACCAGCTTGGTTTGCTTTGTATTAAAATTGTAATCAATTTCATACTCATTTTGTTCTTTGTTTTGTTAATAGGGTAAATGTGCTGCTTTGCTGATGGTTCCTCTGGTCTCTCATGGTGCACCTTTATTGACTGAAAGCTTAAAGAAAAGAAAGAAACAGAGACACTTAGGGCATCACAACTGTTGGTTTGATTAGAGAAAGGAACATTTGATAAAATTTCTGACTGAATAAAAGGATAACTTACAAATTAATACTCCACTCATAGTCATGGAGACTCAGTCCCACGTATATGTTTGTAAAGGAACAGAAGGTCTCTGCATCCTCTCTGATACCAGAAATCAGGTTCCTCCAATAGTGCATAGTCCACATCACTGCCTGATTTTAGGTGATGGCTTAATTTCTGCATATGCTGTTTCAAATCACTTGGAATAATGGAAGATGTAGCACGGCGGCACCGCTCATACAACTGCAAAAACAGCAAAGTATAGACAGATGTTGTCAAATGTATTAGCAGCCAGGGACATGTTCTGATATCAGGCACATGAGGCAAATATGTACCATCATATTTATTCATTAATGCTATTAGTGCTTTTTACATGCTTTTTAGTTCAATATAGACTTTTCCTAGTTTTATTAAAATTGCATTAACGATGTTTATATTTGCTTTTCAGTTATCTAGCTTGAGATGAAACCTGTTAAATTCAAATGAAATTCAAATTAGGCTTAAAACTATGATAGCTAAATATACTTATAACAACTTTCTTAGTAATTAATAGTTATCTCCGCCAGGTTGTTGCTCACAGACTCCAGCTTGGGTGAAAAATAAACTGAAGTTTTTGCAGCCAGAGTCACTGCACATCAGTACAATGTTATTCTGACTGATCACCTTTATCCTATGAGGAAACATTTCTAATCTGAAGGCACGAGGGCTCACTGAATAGTTTGATAAGTATGAAAATGATGTAAATCATATGCTATGGCCATCAAATTCACCATATTTCAAACCAATTAAACACCAACACCAATCACCAACAATGAAACACCAATCACACAATCCGTCTGCATATAGTGGTCTCACCTTCATACCCTTAAACTGCACTTTCACATTCTTTAGTTTCTTAGAGAAGCTCTTCTCTGCTTGTTTGCCTCCACAGGATGAGACCTGGCTGTCATGTTTATGAGTACCACCTTCATCCTTATCCCTAGTGCTCTGTTTCTTCCTGCCATGACGCTGGACGGATACAGAATACACAGGGAAATAGAGTCAAGTGTAATATTAATGGGGCTGCTTGGCTATCACGAGCAAATAGACAACAGTACCTTTTCTGGTGGGAAAGGTTTTGGCTGGTTTCTTGGGGACTCTGATTCGCCTCCGGTTATGTGCTTTTAAAAGAAAACCGCACATGAAAAAGAACTCCTATATAATAACAATAGGCCTATGTTTTCCCTACATTTAATTGATTTTATCCAGCTATTAAAACAACTAATCTGTACGCACAATTTTATAAACTTTAGTCATACTGCTCGGTGTCGGCTGTTTGACCTGCTCCAGCTCACCAACTGTCCACTTCAGATCTCTGACCTGAAATATAGGTGGTTTATGGAGTTAAAGTGACTGCTCCTGTTTACAAAACCTCTCACATGAAAATAATTAAGCAGAACTTGCCTGCACATTTTTGTGACGTCTCTTAGCCATGTTCCCTCAATCCTGACCTGAACCTCTTTAAAGGTTAGACTAAGAAAAGCTTATTTTCATTAAATGGGTTAAATTGAAGCTATGTAGAAGGCATTAATTTCAACTAAACTTTTCCACTTAGACATACAAGTGCTCTTTAAGGATTATTTCAACATAAATATGAATAAAATGTTGAATGTATACCTTGTTATATTAATTAAGTTTTATCTCTTGCTATATTGTGTTTATATTTAAACATATACAATTCTGACGTACATTTCATATTTTGTCCGTTGAACCGTTATGTGCACGTGCCCTGTGCACATAAGGGCTCAATTAAATTTAGATATAATATATATTAAATATATATTACATTTCTTAACTGGAAGCAGAGACATCATTATTATTATTATTATTATTATTATTATTATTATTATTATTATTATTATTAAACGAACAACTAAATTAACTGACGCAAAGGAGTACGTAAATAAAGCGCCATTAGTCACTGATCAAGAAAGCCCCCAAATGTGGTGTCCCAAGCTTCGCCTGCTCAAATTGATTCAGAAATCAAATACGGAATAGTACTTCTCATACACAAATATTTTGACTGAATGAAGACTACAAAATATATTCCTGTATTTTAAAAGCGTAAGTTTAGAGTATATAGTAGATTTTATTACAAAGTCTCTGCCTACCTATTTACGCGACTCGGTACTACCAGGACCCCAACGTAAACGCGAACAGAAATGGGGACGAAGAAACATCGGCGATCCAGGTCACGATCCCGCTCTAGAGAAAGAAATGAGAGTATGGCAGTCAGATCACGGTCTTTGGAGGACAGACACGAAAGAAACCGATATGTAGAAAGTTCTCGAAGAAGAGCTCGGTCAGAGAGCAGCGGGTCGAGAAGCAGCGGCGCTTCCCGAGAGCGAAGACACAGAGCAACTGCTCACTCGAGTGATTCAGACAGCGACAGCCGGGCGAGGAGACACCGCTCGCGGGGAGAATCTAGAGACAGAGACAAGTATGTGATAACACTGAACATATTAATGAAACGGATGTGTGTAGGACTTTTTTTTCCCGCACTGATTGTAACTAGGGCTGGGGTCCTGGTGCTTGCTAACTTCCTCTGTGTGCTGATTGGCTGATCATTGTAAAAACACAAGTTTTGGGTTCTTGTTGTGTAGTAAAACCCGTAGAGATACATCTGAGCAGCTTGATCTGTATATTGTAAACTGTAGAAAGAGCAAGAAAACTTGCAGAAAAGAGATGTTACATAAGTTAAGTTACATAAACACGAGGCCGTGTTAAGGCCTTTAATTAAAAAAACAGAAAGTCTGACAGATTGGCAATCACAAAACCAATATGTGAAAAGTATTGAAAACACCATGGTTTTGGTGAGTCAGTCAGACATATAGTGTATCAGTTATACATTTTGGTGATATAATTTATCAAGTAAACCGATATGCTTTTTTCAAGTAACTTATCCAGATGGAACCATTATTGTTCAGACTATTAAAAAAAACTACAGTAGCAGGAGTACAGGAGCCAGTTGAGGTGGTTCAGGGATCTGGCTAGGATGCCTCTGGATGCTTCCCAGTTGAGGAGCTTTAGGCATGTTCTACATGACCCTGAGGCAGACCTAGGACATATCTCTCGGCTGGTTTGGGAATACCTCGGGATCCCCTGGAAGCGCTGGAGGAGATGGCTGGGGAGAGAGAGAGAGAGGTCTGGGCAGTTCTGTTTAGACTGCTGCCCCGTGATCTGGATCTGATAAGTGGTGGATAATGGATGGATGGACGGACATTACAATATACCCCTGACCCTGTGATGGACTGTGATATTCCTGTCTTATGTACAGTATTCCTGTGATAGGCTTCTTTCATTTTTCGCTGTTGGTACAAGACTAATGTAGCTCACGAGAAATGAAATAATATTCCTTGAAAATTGCATGTCTTAATCATCATGGAAGGAGTCTCCAGTAACATTTTCCACCTCAGCAGACTCTTCAGGAGTGAGGACTTTATGCTTTCTGGTTTCTTGGTAGGATGACCAGCTGTGTTGTTTTGTCTTAAAAGAACAAGAGAGAGAAAAGAGGCAGGTGAGGGAATGACTGTTTGTAACTGTTATAAGCTAAGTGATGAGAGGACCTACTTTTTCTTGCAGACATTCCACAACATTAAATCTAATTATAAATGGATTAAAAAGTACACTGCAAGCCCGCTATAACTCTTACTATTAACTTTCACATATAACGAACTAAGTTCGTGGCCCCCGCCTGTAGCGACAATGAGACGGAGTCTTCAAAAAAAACATCACTGAGCCATGTGATCCTCTTCCCACCAGAGACAAACAATAAGTAATCAAGTCCACAGTCAAGTTAGCAATCGTGTTAACGTCATAAAACAAAGGCTTAAGGAGCCTCGCTTAGGTGTCGATCACTAACAATTATCGAGAACGATTATCGAAGGATCGATAAAAGGATGAAATGACTGCTGACATCATCAGGGATTTGCAACACATGAATGAACTGAATTGTGAAGATTTAGAAAACATAGCAAGTCAGTGGGTGGACATTGACAACGATACACC
>JAOTRR010000024.1:7727368-7743057 GCA_028570945.1 Gogo arcuatus
TTTTTAACGTAGTACTTTTTATCCATTTATAATAACAACTGATGTGGAACATCCTTGAAAAAGTTATTTACCTCTGCCTGTTAAAAATTGCTGACACTGGAGGCTCCTTCCAAGAAAAAAATAAGCAAGTAAATGAAAAAAAAAAACTTTTAATATAAACAGAACTGACCATTTTTTTAAAATTAATCTGTTGTGTCACGTCCTCCATACAAGTCTTTGTGTAAGTTGTTACTATAGAATCCATAATGTATTCGAACAAGAATGGTCAGAAGGCAATCAGAATCAAGCGTTCAGCAGGAGTCTGAACGCTTATAAGCAAATTTAACTCTCAATTCTGTAAAATAAACCATGAAAAAGAACGAGGGGGTAAATACTTTTTTGTTAGGCAAATATAAATATAATTACAAGGCAGTGATTTTACAGAATCAACATTGGCATTATTTTTGACTACTTGTTGCAATTTGAACCTGTTCATTGTGTGTGTTGGTGTGTTTTTTTCTTCTGTAGGCTCTTGAGATGAAGGGAATAGGACACTTGAGTGAAAAGGACCTGAAGGAGAGAAACAAGCTTATCCAGGAGGAGAATCGCAGGGAGCTGCAGAAGGTAAATGCAAGAACGTGAACATGTAGAATCCTAGCTGTTGCATGAAAGCCTTGCATTTGTAGCATTTAAGAGACTAAATGTTCATGATGCGGGGATGGGAATGTGTTTGTAGGTGAAGCAGTTACGTCTGGAGCGAGAACGGGAGAAGGCCATGCGAGAGCAAGAGTTGGAGATGCTGCAGAGAGAGAAGGAAGCAGAGCATTTTAAAACCTGGGCAGAGCAAGAGGACAATTTTCATCTGCATCAGGCCAAGCTCAGGTACAAGAGGCACACAGAGTATGAGCTCCATTATAATTGACCTGGCCCAAGTGCTGCTGAACACCTGAGTTAACCGGATTAGAGCTGGAAAAGGTCATCATCACATATGCTGAATACACAGGCAGACCTGCCAGCTGGCACGCGTTTTAACAAGTTAACATCGGAATACATTGAGTTTTCACTCAGTAATATACGACATAGAGCACGATCTTGTTTGGTTTTTTTTGTTTTGTTTTGTTTTTCTCCAGTAAAAACAACAGATGAGCCAATCAACATATGAATCTTCAGTGATTGACAGCTTTTGAGCTCTCCAGTGTCTTGAGTTTCTTGCCAGAAATATCCCCGCTTTCTGTAGTGGTAAATGATTCTAACTGTATTTCTAGGAATTTCAGCCAAAATGTTTATCAGCTGAAAATGGTCAAAAACTTTCCTCTTGCATTCTTCTTCTTCGGGGTTGCCAGGTCTGCACTAGAGCTGTCAGATCAAATTTTAATGTTTAAGTACTATGCTCAAAATATTAACGTATTTTGAAGCAAAACACCCACATTCGAATGTTCACCAAGTGACCAAGTTTTAAATTTCTGGCTGATGTCTTGAGGTGTTGTTTCAGTATTTCTAGATAATCCTTCTTCCTCATGATGCCATCTGTTCTTTTGAAGCTTACCATTTCCTTTTCTAGCAAAACACTGCCACAAGACGATGCTGCCGCCACCATGCTTCACAGTCAGGATGGTGTTCTTTAGATTAAAAGCCTCACCCTTTTTCGTCCATATATTGTGCTGATCATTATGGAAAAATAGTTACGTGTTTGTTTCATCTTACCAGAGGCATGTGACCACCACAAGAAAAATAATAAAAACATGAAGTAACTTCCAGTATCATAGTTCTTTGTAGTGGCCAGTTACCGATACTGAGATCCTCACAGTAACCAAACCTGCTTAAAAAAATGTCACATCCTGTCCTGTGCCAGTCAGCTGTTTTCAGGTCAGTATTGGTGTAATTATTGATTGTAAGTTGTTGCTTTGCATATGCAGGTCTAAGATCCGCATCCGAGACGGTCGAGCCAAGCCCATCGACCTGCTGGCCAAATACATCAGCGCTGAGGATGATGACTTGTCTGTAGAGATGCACGAACCGTACACGTTCCTGAATGGACTCACCGTTACAGACATGGACGACCTGCTGGAGGACATCAAGGTGCGTGCACTTCAGCTAGGGGACCTTGAAGAAGGACTAAATGTTATAAGTTCTTCCCTTCTTTCACTTTTTTTTGTAATCATTATCTTGATTATCATTTCTGTATCATTACTGTTAGTATGAAATGGAAAAACCTTTACTATGTTATTGTGAAGTTATATTTTTATTATTGTATTTCTAATGTGTGATATGATGTAGGTTTACATAGAATGGAAATAAAGTGATATGTTTTTAAAGAGCTATATTCATGTAAATCGTAGGTGTATATGGAGTTGGAGCAGGGGAAGAATGTGGATTTTTGGCGAGACATGACCACGATCACAGAGGACGAGATCAACAAACTGCGCAAACTGGAAGCTTCAGGGAAAGGGCCAGGTAAAGCACAACTTAATCACATTGATTGATTATTTAGCAAATTCAGGTTTCAGATCTTGTATAGGAACAGTGAATGTGTTTAAATAAGTCACCTTTTGTACAATTTCTCAAATTCAAATAAGCAACAGTAACACACATACTGTATAAAAACAAGCCACTTTATAAATAACCCTATCATTTACTATATAAACTCTCAAAGAAGAAAGTATGTTGTCTGGAATATGTTGAGTGGGTAAATCTTGGGGAGTAACCAAAATTTCGGTCATTGATGATTTTTATTCTAAAAGAATAAAAATGATGAATGTTTTGGCTGAAATACTTATTCTTTTTGAACCTGAATTTTAATGCAGAATGAAGTATTACACGTTCTGCAGCATTACAAAGTTCAAAACTGTTTGGTTTTCAGTTCAGAGTGCCCTGAATTTTTGTTTATTATAGTAAGATTTATTTAAGTAGTTGTGATTACTGTTACTGTTTCCGGAAAATAGTGAAATTGTGAAGCGTCGTACAAACTGTATTTTGCAGTTGCAGTGTGATCAAGCTGTCTCTCTTCATAAACAGGTGACCGCCGTGAGGGTATCAACACGTCAGTGAGTACAGATGTGCAGTCTGTGTTCAAAGGTAAAACATACAGCCAGCTGCAGGCGCTGCACATGAACATAGAGAGTAAGATCCAGGCCGGTGGCTCGAACCTGGACATAGGCTACTGGGAGAGCCTGCTGCAGCAGGTCCGAGTCTACATGGCACGGGCAAGGTATTCGGCTTCTACTAGTAAGTTACATGAGATGCTTCTGAAACGGGCCTCACTGATTTTTACACTGCGTGTGTGACTTCTGTGCTGTGCAGACTGAGGGAGAGGCATCAGGAAGTCCTCAGACAGAAACTCTATAAGCTGAAGCAGGAGCAGGGAGTGGAAAGTGAACCGCTCTTCCCCATTATCAAAGAGGAACCTGAGGCTGAGAATGCAGTGTGAGTTCCAGTTCCAGTCTTTCTCCTGCTTGGTTAGCACTGACAATAACAAGCGCTGGGTCTATTTTAACATTTACTGATATTATTTTCACGATTTAAGTTTTGTAATGTTCAATTCTTCATTATTTAGCAGAAAAGGTCATTTAAATATTTTTACAATAATCATATTTAAACAATACAGTGGTATCCTTTACTGAACAATATTTTAATTAGTATGTATTCATTAACAATATACAGTATGTATGAGTATTCAATAATAACGTAGTGAGTTTATATATTTTATTTTAATTATGCATCATTTATTTATGTTAGTGTGTCTATCTATCTATCTATCTATCTATCTATCTATCTATCTATCTATCTATCTATTTAACAAGCGCACACACACACACAGACAGTATAATCCATTTACATATTTAACCGTTTATTTAACATTTTATTGTTAATGTTAATAGATGTACTTATTCATCTATCTAGCTCTTTATTTAAAATAATTATTTAAAATAATAATTTCATTACCTTCTCTTACTGTAGTACAAATGAGGAGGAGCCTTCTAGATCATCTCCCTCACAGGCTGAGTCTCCGGAGCAGGTGGAGGAGAGAGAAGAGGAGGAGGAAGAGGAGAAGGAGAAAAAGGGTGGAGACGAGAGGCCAGGGCCGAGCTCCAGAGCACCTGAAGAGAAGGACGGAGGCGAGGGAGGAGGAGGAGAAGGGGACGAGGAGGGAGAGAAAAGCGGAGGAGTGGAGGCTGTGCTGACCGAGGAGGATCTAATCCAGCAGAGCCAGGCCGAGTATGACTCGGGCCGTTACAGTCCCGTGCTCCTGCAGCCCTCTGAGCTCCCGCTCGACACGCACGTCGTAGACGCAGAGGAAGACCTCCAACGCCTCCAACTCGCCCGCAGACAACTGCAGGTCACAGGTGTGTACATGAAATCTCTTCTCTTTGAACTGAAATTTAATATTAAATAATGAGGACGTGGTCATGATACAGGAAGTGTGTTGTGTCACATACTCTGAACCATTGCAACAGTTTTGTGGTTTAAAGGATTGGGTCCTTCAAGAGTTTAATTAAATTTAACCATCAGCTATGATGCATTTGGTGTCTGATATTTGCTTCCTTAGTTTTGCACTGCAATTCCAAGGCTAAGACTACCAGGAAATAAAAATCTGTTTCTTCTTTGTCTTTTCTTTAAAATCGTTGCCCAATTCTTCACAAACTTGCTTTAAATGACATCATTAAGCTATAATGGTATACAGACTGATTACAAATTGTGCTTTGAAAGTAATTATTCTGGTTGTCCAGGATGGCTTCCTTAGTAATGTTACAGCACTCATCACACCACCCCAGTGTGGATTACATTCCTGCATTAGTATCTCTCTTTTTTTTTTTTCTTTCTTTCTTTTGCCTTCAGGCGACGCCAGCGAGAGCGCAGAGGATGCGTTTGTGCGACGTGCAAAAGAGGGCATGGGGGGTGACGAAGCCCAGTTCAGTGTAGAGATGCCCCTGACTGGGAAAATGTACATGTGGGCTGACAAGTACCGGCCACGCAAGCCTCGCTTCTTCAATCGTGTGCACACAGGCTTCGAGTGGAACAAGTACAACCAGACGCACTACGACTTTGACAACCCGCCACCCAAAATTGTCCAGGGTTATAAGTTCAACATCTTCTACCCTGACCTGATCGACAAGCGCTCCACGCCGCAGTACTTCCTTGAGCCGAGCCCCGACAACAAGGACTTTGGCATCCTGCGTTTTCATGCCGGGCCACCCTACGAGGACATTGCATTTAAGATCGTCAACCGTGAATGGGAGTACTCGCATCGACACGGCTTCCGGTGTCAGTTCGCCAACGGCATCTTCCAGCTGTGGTTTCATTTCAAGCGCTATCGCTACAGGAGATGAGGGGCAGAGGCTCAAGTTTGAATATAAAGAGTTACATGACAAATCTTGTATTTAAGTATAAATTGCTATGTGGATTCTTAAGTCTTCTTATGTCTTAAGCCATGAATGCAAAACCATAGTGTTTGTAACCATGTAATCATCATCTTTACACCAAGCCTGAGAACAGAGTGTTTTGAAAGGAATGGGCAAACAAATGAGAATATCGGACCTTGTACTGAAAGTGATGGAAAAGCAAATTCTGTATATTTTTTGGGTATTTTATAACTGATTAACTATTCTCAAATTATCATATTCCAGTGTTTGTCTTTCTATGATTTTGCAACAATAAAAGAAATTGTTCAATTCTTAAATTGTTCTTGCTGCCTCTGTAAGATGGATTATAATTGAAGAGGTTTTGTTAAAAGGATGTTGCTTTTCTTAGTGTAATTTGATTATACTACATTAACAATTCATATTCCATATCCAATAATCAATTAATTACATAAGGAAAAGCAACATCCTTTCAATGAAACTTCTTCAGAATATAAAGCTTTGCACTCTTTTTTTTAACCTGTCACATCATATACACAGAATCATGGTTCTGTACACAGAAGACATTACAGAATCACACATTCACAGTTTATTTTAATGTGAAAATTCCTCACAGAATGTTAGAGTAAAAAAAACAGTCACACAATGAGCAATAAGACACGTGTAAAGTTCTGCAAGCTTCAGTGAGTTACTGTATTGGCAGCAGAGTGTCGAACCTGGAGGCTTCGGCAGCTGCAAGTTTGAGCAGCACACATTTTAAAAGCACAGCGTAGAGGTCTGGATGTGCCAAATATGTTTTCTGGCATGAATTTTGAGAGAAATATCTCTGTATCCTATCTGAAAAGACATGCATGGGCTCCAGTTGTGCACTGAGACCTTCAGAAAACATCACTTAGTGCTGGAATCATTCTCATGCACTGTTGAGACCAGAATATATTCTAATAGCTTTTTTTTTTTTTTAAAGGAATATGGGTTATGGTTGATTGTATAATCCTGTCCACATGTATATAATCTTCAATACATGTTCAAATGCATTTGGCAGCTTGGCGTTCTTTAAATCAGCAACAAAACATGCTGTGCTTAAAACCGTTGCAGTGCATTAGGGCATTTTAAGTAGTACTGAAGGCACACCGTAATACTAAGTAATGGAACATGTGATAAAACTATTTCTGGAATACACTCCTGCAAAAGGTGCACAGTCTCACCGTCTGCTTTAAAGCTCCACACAATCCAGTGTGTGTGGTTTGAACTAAGGAACTGTACTACATTGGATTTATCCATGAGGGTCTGCAGAATAAGGAATATAAATACAGTAACAAACTTCACTACAACACTTTGTCTCCATTATGCTGATTTCCAGTATTATGGAATTCAATTCTTCTGTTGTGATTATTATTACTGTTGCTGCTATACCCTGTTGCTGCTGCCTTATTGCTGTTTACTATTTGCAGTGGCTCCTGAAATCCAGATATATTCTGTGGTCTTTCCTCAGCTTTATTGAAGCATCCCGGGATGGCAAAATACCTTTTGTAGAAGTTCCATGACACAAGCAATAATAATATCAATGTTAAGATGATGACTAGAACTTTGAGGGCCAAGAGGGTGTTCTGCTGTTCCTCTACAAGTGGGTGGATCGAAGGATGCCCAATGAAGTTCTCCAGCCTCAGCTCATACGTAGTAATTTGGGTGACATACATATTGCCATTGGAGGACTCTTCAGAGGTGCAGGTGTAGTGGCCGGCGTTGCTGTCTGAGGCATTGAGGATCAACAGGCTGTTGTGATGAATGTGGTAAGTGTTGGAGGTTTTAACTGGGTGATTGTTTACACGCCATCGCACTTGGGCCAGGTTTGATCCAGGCTGGCACTGCAGCCTTACCATGCTACCCGGGTAGAAGTTTTTAATGGTCTTAGTGCTCACTGTAACACAAAAATGACATCTTAATTCAGTCATCTTAATTTTTCTCCATTTATATTTTTTTGTTTACTCGTTGAGAGTAAGATTGACTTTTAATAAGTGCTTTAATGACAAAGTCATAATGGACTTAAACCAGTTCTGCTGCATGTATATTCACCCTTACAGTCAATGAAGAAGTTCATGAAAACTTTTTTAGTGTAAATACTGTACGAGCTGTACTAGTGGATATAAAAAAAATCCATCTGTTAACATACCGACTGGAGGGCAACGTGCAGCATTTCCATCTCTCAGACTCTGAATCACCTCACTTTGGGAGAAATACAGGGACATGAGAGAAAATCCAATATATCTAACATTCCCACTTCAGACATACATAGTACAGTCAATATAATCTTTTAGACCACAGTGCTGTTTAATTCTTGATTCTGATTGATTCTTGATTCAGAAGGTGATTAATTGATTAATTTTCTATAAGAGCAACTGACAGTAGTGCTAGCTGCAAGGCATGTCACGGGTTTATATTAATGTCTACATTCTAATACGCTACTGTTTCTATAGTAACCGCTCATTCACAGGGACTTGTATGGTGAGCGTTCCACATAATCTATTTAATAAAAAAAATTAATAAAGAAAAAACATCTAATAATTGATGTGGTGATGCTTTCCTTAAGGAGATTGTTTATTTAACATCAATGGAAGGAGTCTCCAGTGTCAGCGCATTATAACAGTCAGAGAGGTAAAGGTTTCCCCCCCCCCCCCTTTACAAGGAACGGCTGTCTATAGCTTCTGTAACATAACAAGAACTAACTTATTTACTAGACATTACACAACATTAAATGTAACTACTGTATAATTGGATAAATCTATGTTGTCATTCTCTAATAAATAAAAAATTGTAATCATTGGCAAATCGCTGTGGTATAAGAGGAATAAGACTATTAGGGACATCCTGTTGTAGGATAAACTTCAGGCCGCATCACACCACCCCATTGTTCCTATTCCTGTTTTCCTATAACAGCACTCTACATCATGTTTTATTCCTTCCAACACGACATTACAGAATACGAGTAGTGTACCTGTGTGTATCTGGATGAGTGTTGTTTATAGCAATGCAGCTGTTAGAGGAGATGTCCCAGCCGCAGTACGGGTCTCTGGCCAGTACACAGTCCATACAGGAGATGTAATGGTCGCATGCACTCAGCGGCATCTGCACCACTGCCACCTCGGAGCCTGCATACAGCTGACCCTGACAAAATATGTGCACCAGTTATTGAAATGAGGGTCAAACAAAAACAGAATCAAACTGAAACTGAATCTCAAGCTGAAGTAGAAACAGTTAAATTAATCATAAAATGAATCAGATGAGTATTGGGATAATCATATCATTACTTAATCATGATTAAGTAACGATATAATAATTTTATGCTATAATAGTGTGATTGATGATGGCACAAAATTAATATTTTAGGTGTGCATGTTCCCTAAAATACATTACAGAATTGTTAAAACAGTAGGAAAAATGTATGTCTATATTGCTTTGATAAGAGAAATCCATTCAAGAAATGCATTTTATAAAATATTTTCCCAAACTAAATATTTCTACAAGTATTTATTCCCTTTACTAAATCACTTCATCAGTGTAAAAAAATTAAAAACAGTTTAAAAAAAAAAAATTTTTTGAAAGTGAGAAAAAAAGCCTTGCCTATCAGATTCTTACACTGATACGTGCACAAGGTACGGCAGTCTCTAACTGGCTTTAGTTTTCTATTCATCCCAAAAGCAGCTAAAGTCCATAAGAGGTACTGCACACTTTGTGTTTTTTGAGCTGTAATCAGCATTTGTGGGTTGAAAATGGCTCAAAATGTCATCTACTGGTTTAAATAATCCTGAACCTTGCCAGGCCGATGCTGACGTAGAGTCAGCCATTTGGGACTTATCTACATCCTGAAATTTATATTTAAAAAAAAAGAATGTTAACGCCCTCTAATCAGATGTAGGCAACCCACCTCCCCCAGACCCCACCCTTGAGTGGAAGAACCTGCTCATTTTCAAATATATGTTGATCAAGACTCGTCATTCACAGAAGTTTACACTATTTCACCACCCTGCATCCCTCCCCAGCCGCTCCCCGCCTCCCTCTTAGCCCCTCCCCGCCCTTTACCCACTTTTTTAGCATTTTTCAAAATTTTACAGTGGGTGGAGATAGGCTCAGAGCTGGGCATTAAGTTACACTTTAACCTGTTGAGTTGATATACTACATACTATAATACAGAGGCTAATAACTTGTTAATAGCATTGTTCACTTCAGCTTAGAGCTCAACTAAGACAAATATTTGTGAACTGAATTGAAACAAATTCCAAATTAGCTAAGCTTCAGTAAATCTTGCTATGAGCCTTAAATGGCTTTCCATTGGATATATATGTATATATTGCCCTAAGTTGTGCATGTATGCATCCAATATGCCTTAGTGATCATTCACAGCTGCTAGCAGGAAAGATTAGCGTAAAAAGTGAATTCTGAGTGAAAGAATGATGTGAAAAGCTGGGGGCTATCACACTCAGCAAACTAAAGTTCAGATTTATTTTGAAACACAAGTCATAGAGATCATAAACATCCCACAATGGTAATAGGTGTAGAATGTTTGACAAAACTAACTTAGAGAAAATTCACAACAAATGTAGCTAGTTAATGACATTTTTTTTTACAGGATTGAGGCAAGGTGAGTTAAAGTTGCTCACTTGTATACAAAAATACGAGCCACTTTCTTTGCTCAATACAACCAGAAGGCACTCGGGCAATATATAGCACAATATCCCCATCCCTGCCATTATGAACATTAAAACAGGACGTAGCGTGACAACTAAACCACTTTAACCAACATCTACTTCTGAAACAAATCTCCGCCACCATTTTCAGGTTGACCAGAGATCAGTTCCTGGAACTGCACCCAGGTTCAGAAACAGCTTATATAAACTTTTGGTGTAGCTTCAGGGAGGAGAAAATCAAATGTAAATATTCTGATATTCTGAGGCTTACCATGGTGTTGGAGAGGCGCAGTATCTTCACTGGCTCAGAATGCTTGAAGAGCTGCACCTCCTCTATTATCACCATCTTTCCATTATAGTCGACTGCTTTCAGCACTGAACCGCTTGCTGTTACAAACACACATTTGATTTGTGAATACTTATGTGAGCAAGCACTACAATTTGGTGTCCTGGATGTATTTAAATGTGTTTTGGTTAGACTATTGTAACCCATAAAATTGATCTAATTTTATAAATGATGTAAACTGTACACTACATGATTACCTGTGCCAATGAACATGACCTGATGGCTGCTCCCATCCAGGGCAGTAGTGTTGGCCACCACTATACATGTAAATGCAGCTCCTTCCTTCACCAGTAGGGGTTGTTTAGAGGACGGCTTCACTGCCTGATCCATCAGAGGCCTGTCTCTGATAAACTGAAGAGTTTTATCAGGCAACTCCAAGGACTTGGAAAACCCGTTGTTCCTTGCGTCATTGTTAATACACTACACACACACACACACACACACACACACACACACACACACACACACACAGAGCAACAGCTCATATTATCCAGCTGCACTTTGGTGCATCTCTACTTTTATACGTAACACTTTCTGTATGAAGAAAGGCAGTACAAATGCAAGTTGTATTAGGGTACTTTTGGATAGAAAATATACCAATTCAAATGTCATACCCCATGCAAGCCCATGTATAAGTTATTTCTAAGGAAATATTAACGAGCATTAATGTAACCCGTGCAACTGGAACTATTGTCCGAACCACACTGTTATAGAAAATTAATCAACACCTTCTGATGAATCAACAGCGAGCATTCAGCTGTGGTATAATTCTCTTTATTATATTCTGACCTAATTAAAGGGGCTGGCTCACCCTTCCCAGAATCCTCTGCACCGAGTAACAAGTAGCCATTTTCTATGTTAATGATATTCAAAAAACAATCTGTAACAATCTGCAACAATTCAGCAACATCCAAAGCCATAGATCTTATATTTGAACGTGAAATTGAAGATATTTTATCAAAGTATCTATATTTTAAATCCTTTTGGCGATCCATTCCATTTTCATATGGTTATCGAAATGGGTCATGTGCTTTCAAAACAAAAACAACAAACACGATTCTGGGAAAGGGGAACCGGTCCCTTTAAAATCCTTCTTCCTTCACTGAGGCTAACATGTGAAAATGACTGTTGCAGAATTAGTTGATAAGTGTTGAACTTACAGCTCCAGGACGGGGGTCAGGCACTTCTCCATTGTATGTCACCCATTTTGTAATGGAATCACGACTGTGCAGTGTTTTGAATTTGCCTTTAGAGAACACTTCCCTGATGTCGTGTATCTTGTAGGCACACACTGCAGAGTACTGCGATTTGCCCCTGTCAGTCAAATCACAGCAATGAAATGAGTGTGTTAGGATGGAGATTAATAAAACTACTTCTAACTAAGTGTTGGGTTTCTGCTGCAGTTATGATTATGTTCTACACAAGTTCTTTAGGTTTTAACTGGCTATGACATCTCAGTAATTAAAAATATTTAAGCAGTTATTAGTTTTACATTGCAGTCTAATTTGAAATTAAGGCAGGTTTTGAATCCCTTAACTAATTTTGCCCTCACCTCATTGCATCATGTAACCTCCAAAAGTGAATACATTTCAGATCATAGTACAACACTCCAGTGAAAATACTTTACACAAACATAAAACAGTATCTAAGGAAACTGTATCCATGATTGAATTTGACTGACAGGTTTTCACTTGACTGTGTTGTAAACCAAATAATAAGTCTCACATACTGCATATTATGAAGCTCAGTATTTAGTATATACTGGTGTATGCAATATAAAGACAGCAAGGTGGTGCGGCATGGCTGTCTCACAGCACCAGGGTCTCCGGGTTGATCCTGTGCTCGGGTTACAGTTTGTGTGGAACATTCTGTGCATGTTCTCTCCATGTGCCAGTTTCCTTC
The DNA here is from genome assembly GCA_028570945.1 of Gogo arcuatus. Lineage (NCBI taxonomy): Eukaryota > Metazoa > Chordata > Actinopteri > Siluriformes > Anchariidae > Gogo > Gogo arcuatus. The sequence goes on from JAOTRR010000024.1 coordinate 7,739,635, forward strand.
CAGCTCCCAAAAACATGCCGGTACATGGAGTGGCTGCACTAAATTGCCCGTAGATGTGAATGAGCATGTGAATGTGTATGTGTATGGTGTCCTTTGGTGTATGGGTACATTATGGGTATATAGTACACATATAGGCTAATACATATCTATTATTACATTTAACAAATCAAATGTAGTTTATGAATCAGAAATAAAAGGCTACTGCAATTTAAAAGAGAGCACATTGCAAATTAGGAATACAATATGTAATTCTGAAGTTAATAGCAAACCATAAATGACTAGAAATACCAGTGAGTTGTAAAAGCTTATTAGGTTACCCATGTGACCTAACCACCTTGGCCCTCCCTTGACCTTAGGCTGATAATACAAGTGGTAATGTTTAAGTCCTCCATCTTAGGGTTTGATTGCTATGTGCATTGTTGGACTGGTATATAACCACAATCGTGATTACATACAATATCATTAATTGTCTTATAATGGTAATTTTTTTGGCAGGGTCTTCATTACAGTTATTCAAACCTACTCTGTTGGCATGTTTGAACTGAACCATACTCACGTCTGAGGAGTGAAGACTCCATAGAACACACAGGTTGTCCAGTGGCCTGGGCAGAAGAGGAACACATCCTGTATAAGGAAAGGCAGTCTGCTTTGAGGGACAGGACAGTCCAGATGAGCCTTTAGGAATGACGTCCACTTCTTCTGCAATGTCCGCTGTCCTCCCATATCCCCCTAGCAAGGAGAGATCAGAGGGAATGAGAATAATTGCTACAGTGCTGCAAAAAAAAGACATCTTAGCAACTGACTATAGTCATATTTATTTAGTATTTCACATTATAAAATGTAACCAAATATGTATTGGAAAAGTATTGTTCTATGGGCAGAAAATATTTCGAATTTTAAGCATTTATTTCTCAAAAGAAGCAAAAGTATCTGCCAATAGAATAAGAAAAATATATTCCATTGATGTATGAAAGTATCAAAAGCAGGCTGAATCTTAGAATATTTGATTTATAATGATCTCAAAATAGTACTATTAGATAAATTTTTCCCATGTTCAAGATATTTTCACTTGCTAAGATATCTTCTTTTTTTCAGTGAAGGCAAGTTGGAAGTGGTTGGAATTCTTGTTGGTTGAAATTAACATAGATGGTGCTCTTATGTAGAGCAAAGTGTAAAATGTTCATTCAATCATCAGGAGATCATGAGTTCAAAACATAAATGACTCAATTTGTGACATGTATGGCTATCCACAAGCCAACTGTGGGTGTCAGTTCATGTACCGTCATGGGTAAAAGCAAGTACAGCCTCCTTCAAGTGTATGTTTTTATTGATCAGGGCCGAACTAACAATTGTGAGGTTCTCACCAATCACTATAAACAAACAATTAACCTCAGGTGACAACAAAGATACACAACAGATTTCAATATGTTGTCATTTTTTCCAAAAAGTAAACCAACATTCAGAAACCAGGTGGGAAAAAATAAAGTACACCCTATAATTTAGTAACATGTACAACTGCCTTTAGCAACATTTAAAGTAAATGTTTTCTGTAGGAATTTATAAGTCTCAGATTGTTTTGGAGAAATTTTTTGGCACACTATTGTTGACAACATTGCTTCAGTTCGTTGATGTTTGAGGGCATTCGTTTATGCACGGCTCTCTTAAGATCCCACCACAGCATCTCAATGGGGTTGAGGTCTGGATTTTGACTTTGCCATCCCAAAACCTTGATGTTTTCTTCTTTAGCCATTCAGATGTTGATTTGCTGGTGTGCTTGGGATTTTGAATAAATTTTTGGCCCAGCTGTACCTGCTGGACAGATGGCCTCACAATATTCATATCAAGAATATTCTGGTATAATGTGCAGCCACCACTACCATGCTTGACAGTTGGTATGAGGTTTTTATGGTGATATGCTGTGCTTGGTTTTCACCTAACATGGCGCAGTGCATGATGACCAAACATCTCCACCTTGGGCTCATCAGTCCAAAGTATATTGTTCCAGAACTTTTGTGGTTTATTTAGATGCAATTTTTAAAAAAAACTTAGCAGTGCAACCATATTCTTTTTGGAGAGAAGTGACTTTTTCCTAGTCACCTTTCTATGAAAGCCATACTTGTTCAGTCTTTCTGTCATGAATATGAACATTTAATATGCTTACAGAGGCCTGTAGGTCACATGATGTAGCTCTTGGATTTTCTTTATATCTCTGAGTATTAATTGGCCCGAAATTGCTGGGATGTCCACTCCTGGGAAGACTGAAGACTCTCCTTATGTAAATAATCCTTTTTACTGTAGAATGGTGAATTTCAAATTGTTTGACGATGGCCTTATAACCTTTCCCAGATTGATAAGGAGAAACAATTGCTTCTCTGAGGTCATGGCTGTTGTCCTTTCTTCTTGGCATGATGTAGACACACATCTGAGTGCTCCAGAACACCAAACTGCCAAAGTTTCTGCATTTATAGAGGTAGTTACACTTCTTGATGATTAACTAACCTTGTGCATTTCTTTAGTAACACCTGGCTGCTACTTACTCTCTTAATAATTGTGGAAGTAGGAAGGAATTTTCCCACCTGGTTTCTGAATGTTGGTTTACTTTTTGGGAAAAATGACTACATACTGAAATCTGCTTTTTTGAAATTGTGTTTTTTGTGTGTTTTTTGCCATCACCAGAGGTTATTTATTTGTTTATAGAAGTCGGTGAGGACCACACAATTGTTATTTAGGCCCCAGTGAATAAAAACATAGACTTGAAGAAGGGTGTACTTTCTTTTTCCCATGACTGTGTATGAAATAGGGCAGTTAGTGCTCTCCTCCAAGCATGTTCAGCTGGCCTAAGATGTTGAACGAGCAGTTAGAAAAGCTGTCGTGCGTGATGGGGAAACTAATCATTTGCATGAAAATGCTTAAATTCGGGAAAAGCACTGTAATGTTGGCCAACGAACATCCTGTTGCAGGGAAGAGTACCTCACAGACGCGGGCCACCCTTGACACGTCCAGCTTGTTGTAGGAGTCGTACTCCACAGCTGTTTCACTAAAGAAGAGGTAAACCTTGTCATCATCCCCCTCTGGGTTTTCCTTTCCCTCAGCGACGTGCTTCATGCCAATGAAATTGGGCTCTGAAATCACAGAACTAATCAGTGAAAATCTCAGGCTGAGTAGAAGAATCTCAAGTTCAAAGAATTAAAGAATGTCACAACTAAACTAGATGTAAACTAGAAGTTTCAATTTTATACAACACCAGAAATGGTTCAATTTCAGCATCAAAATCTTCTAGTTCCAAAATCTTTATCCCTTTCTAAGTGCAATAAGATTTACATAAAAATTGATGCTGGTGTCATGCTTGATCTTCACATTGATCAACTTGACTTTGTGTGTGTGTGTGTGTGTGTGTGTGTGTGTGTGTGTGTGTGTGTGTGT
>JAOTRR010000024.1:7783236-7794996 GCA_028570945.1 Gogo arcuatus
CACACACACACACACACACACACACACACAGGGAGAAAGGGGGGAGGATCAGGGGGGAAGGAAGGGAGGAAAGAAAGAAGGAAGGAAAGAAGGAAGAAGGGGGGGTCAGGAATGAAGAAAGGAAGGAAGGGGGGTCAGGAAAGAAGGAAGGAAGGAAACAAGTAAGAAAAAGACAGAAAGAAGGCAAGAAACCAAAAGAAAAGGAAAGACAAAAAGACAATATCAGAAAGAAAAGAATAAGGGAGGTGTTAATGTAACAGCAGAGAGGAGGAGAAAACTGAAGAGGAGTGAGAGCTTCATACCTGTCTCTCATTTTCTCGGACAGTTCTTCCAGCACCTGCACCGCCTGTCTGTGATACTGCAGCTGAGACTCTACCAGAGCGGAGAGTTGGCTCACCTGTTCCACCTACAGACACACACACAGACACACACTTGTGATTAAAGGGAAATGAACTACACCTTTACTCTTCACCCAAGTATTACATAGTACTAAATATCCAAATAAAGTTTTCCACTGGTTCTGCCAGATTTTGTTTAACTGATTATTTTCCAAATGGTTACCTGAACAAGCTGACTCTTAACAACCCAGACCTGATTTCACCCCAAAGAGATGCATCACATGAAACTGTCAAGTCAATCCATGCTTCGGAAGGAATCGGTCCGTGTGAAAAACGTGAACATGATGCACCCCCTAAACAAGCCTAGAGTCAATCCTGTGAGCGGACATAAGCAACTTAGTGCGTTTTCAACACTCCACCTATACTCAGGTGCTATGTAACTGAATTTTGGTGTGCCAAAAAACAGGTCACTGTAGTTCAGTTCATTATAGCTGAGAACACTTATGATCTACACCAAAATCAAAATGCTTATCACCGTGGTGAAGTTTCATTTTTGTCATTCTTTCTTAATTTAACGTACTGCAGAAGCGGTTACACCTTCTGCCAGATTTGCACGATTTGCAAGAATACGAGCAGAGAGAATGAAGCACGACAACACACATCTTAATGGAAAAAAAAAAAAAAAAAAAAAAGACCACTTCTCCCTGCTGTATTTCATTTAGAGCACATTTGAACTAATGCACATGAATTTGTTTCCCCTTAAATGGCTTTTAAGGAATATTTTAACAGCTCGATGAACAATAGAGTGCAGAAAATGCCAGAAATATTCAATTACAAGCACTGTCGTTTTCTTAAAGGGTTTAAGAATAGCTCTATAATTGCAGTTAGAACTATGGCTATAATAAAAGCATGCTATTAACTAGTTGCTCTATTAGTCTAGGTTTTCTCTAATCAAAATTCATTTTCATAACCTGCAGAGGAGAAAAACGAACATTAATGAGGGCGAACAAGAAATCAAAGCTTGCATGGAAGCAATTTGCTGTGCTTGAAAAAGATTACAATGTCACAAACATTTAGTATAAAAATATCCCCAATCTATGTCCACATTACAAGCCTTGTTTTTGTTCAGATCTAATCTTCCTGTCTTGACAGTCCATATTCTTGTTTGTAAGTGACCCACGTTATCAGAGACTTCTGCCCTGAGCCACACAGAGAAAAATGGTTATTTGCCATTTCATCACTGCATCAGCGCTAAAATGATCATGTACAAATCAAGGCTTCTGCTCTGAGGGTCAGGTAGCAGGTCATTAGCGGTTCATGATCACGGTGAGAAGGTGGGGGGAAAAGCAAGCTGTAGAGATGGAACATACATTTTGCAATATTTGCAGCCATTATTGGCACATCTGTGCTGAGAGAAAAGTGGTGATGTGTAATGACCGGCATTATAGTCACAAGGTCACAGATATACATCTGATCTAACACCATGTATGAAAGTGGCTCAAACTGGATTTGAAAAAGAAAAAAAAAAAAAAATCTGATTTTTGTGTCCAATGTAAATGTAGCCATTATATTCTAATTAATGAAATGCCCAAAGTGATATTAGCTTATTAAAGTCATCTAGTGAGTCAAAAAATATAAAAACATAAAAATTGATGATAGAGGTATTTGAGACTTTAGGAAATAATTCAAAGTAATGGTTACTTTTTTTTTTTTTAAGTCAGTCAATAAAACCTTATGTTACACTTTCATTCATCATTTCCTGTCTCTTTTTATTTTTCCAACTTATCACTTTGTTATACGTTTCCTATTTCACTCATGCAACATTTCCTAAGTTCCTCACCGCTTGGACCTGACTTCACCCTTTCACGCAAATGTTCTGCCACAAGTTTATATCCCCAAAGGGAGAGGGCAGAGAAATCCTTTGCCTGGAATACTTTTAAAATTGACTGCAGTAGTTTGCTAACGGGTTTTGATGGTAAAATGCCATTTCCTTTTATGCTTTTGTCTCACACAAACAATTAAGCAATGATTAATAATACACTGAAATGCTTCAGATGTTGTCTTTAGACTCTTTGAGTCACTGCTTAATAATAGCATTAATACAGCACTAGACTTATAAGGATACACAGGGGTACTGGCTCTGTGTTAGCACTGCAGCGGGGAATCTACTCCTCTTCTGACCAACAAGCAATTAATAATATCCTGTAATACTTGTACTTACTTATATGTCCTGTAATACTTCAAGTATGCAAAATGTGGTTTTCTACATGATGTTGTGGCTAGAAATCTTACAGCATTATTAAAGCAATACACTAAGTGTAGATACAGGCATTAGGCTCGGTAATTTTCCATTTGTGTGCGAATGTGTTATTTTTCATTGCCAAAAATGGAAAAATATCTTCGCTAGTAAACTGACTTTCCTAAAGCACAGATGCTTCCTCCACTGAAGTATGTTGTATTGTACTGCATGATGTAAGCAAGCACCACCTGTCCCAATCCACAAACTCCAGTAAATGCTTTGATAATAAGAAACATTAATGCAAAATCAACTAATCTATTTAAATAAGAAATAACAGATACAAATAAAAACCTTTAGAAAAGTAAACTAACACGTGCCTGCCAGATACTACCTGGATAAATGAGACACGCCTCCTCATCCTCATAGCAGTGAGGAGATTAGGAAATGTTGCATGAGTAAAATAATAAATAGTGATAAATGTGCTGAAACCGATAAAATGTTGAAAAATAAAAGGGACAGTAGATGATAAATGAAGGTGTAATATAAAATAGTAATTTTTAAAAATCTGTTTTATCACAGTGGCACATTAACAAACCAAAAAGTAAAACAGAAAATGCTGCAGTGATGTAGCATTTTCTGACTTACTAATAAACACTGCAGCGTTTTTGGTTTTGCTGTCGTGTTTCTGGTTCTGGTATAGCAGTTTCTTTTTTTTTTCTGTCATGGTTTTGTTTTGCTGTTGGTTTTTAGTTTTGTTGTGTTTTTGATTTGGTCACGGCATAATCTCTTTTTGTATTCAGTTGTATTTTTTTTTTTACTCACTACATTGCTTATTAATGAATAATCACTTTGTCATTTTGGGGATTCTAATGACTCAGCTGAATTTGACTTACCCTTCACTCAAACATGCTGAATACATATTACATGAAAAAATAAACATATGCAAAGGTGGAGTATGTCTACCCATATTCCCTTCAGCGTCTGAAACATATGCTAATGGGAGGCAGATGGTGAGGGCTGCTGGGTAATTGGCTGCGAGTGAGAATGTCCCCTGATATTCACTTGAATCCCCCGAGAGTCGTTATTATTAGGATAGGAGACTGGGGAAAAGCCCAGTGAGTCATTAAGCTGAATCTACAGTACGTTACTGCCTTGAACATGACAAAACACATGAAGTTCAGGAATCCAGTCAGCCGCAAAGGTCTCTGAATCCCAAACGCATTTTATATCTGTATTGGGTTGCTTTTGGGAAATTTTACCCTTAATCTATACTCACATCAGTTTCTAAGAGATTGTGCATGCTTATCTCTGCAGCCTCTTTGGACTCGTGGAACTTCTCCAGAGAAGCGCGCAGCTCCTCGTCTGGAATCTTTCCCTGCCGTTTCTTCTTATAGTCGTAATCCAGCCTCCGGCCCTCCAACTTCTTCAGCTGGTGCTGGTGAGACAGACAGAAAACAAAGTGAGAGAGGGAAAGAGAGATTATAAAATGTTAAATTATAAGCTGTGCCATACCTAGTACAGAACAATTTAATTAAAAGAAGAAGAAGAAGAAGAAGAAGAACAAAAACCACCTCTCATCCTCTTAAGGCCCTACCTGGATGTCCCGGAGATCCTTGTCTACGAAGGTCTGGAAAGGATCAATGAAGTTCTGCTTCACATCAATATCCAGGGAATCCTTTACTTCAGCCAGCCTCTTCATAGACTCCCCCATTTCAACAAGAGCACCACCTACAGAGCGCAGGACACACGTTTTACTGTCATCCTTCACAGCAGCGTTCTAACACTAAGCGATGCTCAAAGTCATCCTAAACTTTATACAACAGGTATATTAAGATTAAGCCCTTTTTCTGGCATGTATTTGCACACGCATATTTGACAAAGTGCAAAAACGGTTAGAAATTGGAAGAGCAGAATCTGAGTTAATCCTGCATATGTGACAGGCAAGTGTTATTGTATCAGAAAATATACGAGCCAATCAAGTTCCACTAAGCAAATGAAGGCCTGAGGATGAGGTGGACACATCTAGAGTTGGGGGAGTTTCTGATTTGTATAACGTAAATCTGGATTTCTTGATGAGATTAAAAGTATAAGGGTCTTGTGTGACTCTAAAAATTGTTTTCTTTGTTTATTAGCAACAAAGTAGACATGATGAGATAAGAAAATTGATCGCGCCCTCTCAATATTTTGTCTGGGGAAAAGTTAGGATGTGGTGTCGTATACCTAATCTGTGTATTTTTTCAGTTCTCACAAATGAAACTTAAATCTCGTAATTAGTCCTTAATCCTTGAGACTGACATTTATTCACATTTCTTCATTTTCTCTTAGCCTCATTCGCTAATTTTGTGAATTAGTGTCCCTTTTTCACAATATATGCAAAGTCTTCTAGTACGGACCCATACTCGCATTCCTGGGAGCAGTCTCTTCTGCTTATACACCCACACCTATACAAACACACGTACCGAAGTTGGTGTCCTCCCCCATATCACGGCCGTATCTGACCATGCATTCCCCCAAAACTCCTTCTGCCTGTGGATACCCAGTACTCTTCACCTGTCCCCGAATCTTCGACACAGAGTTCAGCATGGACAGTTTGGCCCGATATGCTGACAACAGAACACAGATACAGTGAGATCACATGCAAATTTGTGGTTTAAAACTTACTGCAACGTTCAATGCATGTCTAGATACACAAATTAATCAAAAGTAATAGTTTTCAGCTATCCAAAGAAATTCCCCAGCATGTTTAAATGTTTTATTCCTGGGAATTTCCCACAGTTCTGGAGAGACGATGAAACCTTTAACAAGTGGCAAAACCCTGCAAATTTTGTTAACACAAGTCCAGTCATGTATACAAGCTTAGCTGCACACACTTCAGATCTAATGATTTGTTCAAACAGAGAGCTCTTCTGTCCTGATTCTACGAGTATTTTTTTTTTTACGTATTCAGATCAGAATAAGTCATTAGGCTAATTATACACATCCGAGTACTCTATCTTTCAGCACCACATGCATCAATAAATCTGAAATAAAGCTCTTGCATTAACTACATGATTTTCTTTCCATTATCAAGTGCATGAATAATTAATTAGCAATTCCACCATCAGCTCAAACCTAAAGGCAGTCCGGCTCTGACAGCTTTTCTCTTTGTGCTCGTTACCTGGGTTGGGCTGCAGATACTCTGACGTCCTGGACAACACTTCCACTATGGCCTTGCTGGTGATATCAGCCTTCTGTAAAACACACCAGGGAGGGAGATGGGAAGGGTGGTGTGTGAGATATGACTCAACAGTTACGGCTGGGTGACACTCGGTATACCTACACCTCAGTCCATTAGGCAACAATTATTAGTTGTGTTCACACAGTCAGATTTGAAGCTCATGGGACAAAGAAAGGGCATGTCATTAACATAGAAGCACTGTTGATATGACTGACTGCTTGTGCACTGCTGTGTAATACCTTTACTGTGTTCATTTAGTCATCTTACATAAATGTTTTATTCTGGTCAGGGTTTATATGGTTTAATTGCTCATTTGCTTATATTTTGGGGAATGGCATCAACTAGAAAATATTGTCAGCAGGTACAGACAAAAATAACTGCAGGAGTGGGCAGGATTGGTCAAAATGTTTCAGGAAACAGGCGGGATTGGTCAAACTTTCTGTAGGAGTGGGTGGATTGTGTTAAGCCTTCTATAGGAGCAGGCAAGACTTGACAAAATGTTTGTGGTAGGGGTGGGATTAGTCAAGCTTTATGCAGGAGCAGGTGGGATTGGTCAAAATGTTTACAGGAGCTATCGGGATTGGGAAAACCTTCTGCAGGAGGAAGCAAGATTGGTCAAAATGTTTGCAGGAATGGGTGGGATGTGTTACACTTTCTGCAGAAGTGGACAGGATTGGTCCAAATGTTTATGGTAGTGGGTGGTACTGGGAAAGCTTTATGCAGGAGCATGGAAGATTGGTCAAAATGTTTGCAGGAATGTGAAAGACTGGTCAAAAATTTCTGAAGGAGCGGGAGGGACTGGTCAAACTTTCTACAGGGGCAGGCATGATTGGTCATAATGCTTGCAGTAGTGGGTGGGATTGGTCAAGCTTTATGCAGTAGTGGGTGGGATTAGTTCCACTAAACAAATAAAGGCCTGAGGAAGGGGTGGGTACATGTAGAGTTGGGGTGTTTACAATTAATATATACCATGAATCTGGATTTATTAATTAAGGTAAAAGTATAGGAGTCTGGGCAAGTACTCAGGATTAGTCAAAATGTTTACAAGAGAAGGCAGGGTTGGTGATACTTTCTGCAGAAGAGAGAGGTATTGGTCAATCTTTCTCCAGGAGCAGGGGGATTAGTCAGACTTTCTGCAGGAGAGGGCAGGATTGGTCAAATATTCTGCAGGAAACGGGGGGATTGATCAAATTTTCTGCAGGAGTGGGATGGATTGGTCAAACTTTCTGTAGGACTGATCCAACCTTCTGCAGAAGTGAAAGGGATTGGTCAAATGTTTCTCAGGAGAAGTTGTTCAAACTTTCTGGAGGAGAAGGTGGGATTGTCCAACTTTTCTGCAGGCGTAAGAGGGATTGGTCAGATATTTCTCAGGAGATGTTGTTGAAACCTTCTGCAGGAGAGGGCGGGATTGGTCAATTTTTTTTTATAGGAGTGAGGGGGACTGGTCTATCATTTCTCAGGAGAGGGCTGGATTGGTCAAACTTTCTGCAGGAGTGAGAGGGATTTAAAAAAAAATATAGTCTCATGCACACCTTTACTATAATATTTATTATTATAATATTTAATAAAAGGAACTACAATAATGTGGTGAAGAGATGCACAATTACAATTCAGATATTACATCTTGACTGGCATTTGTTTAGATTGTTTTACTAAAAATTGCTTTTAGTAAATGCTGCTTTGCTGATTCTGTTTCAGGTCAGTGATTTTATATGCAGCAGGTTCTTATTATATTTGTTAAGAGCCCTTGGGGTTTGGAAAGGCACATAAATGCCACCTATTATTAAAAATGACAGCTGTATAGAGCACCATCTCCTTCTAGAGGAGGTTCTGATTTTCCCCTCACCCTCTCCAGGTCCCTGAAGTCTTCATCCAGCTTAGTGCCTTCTGCTCCTCCTACTTTCTCACTGACCATCTGGAAAGAAACGTACATGTAAGAAAATACATAAATATATAGTATTTTATATACAAATACATAGGCATAAAAACATAAAAGCGAAGACAGAAATAAGGCTGAAAGAGACAGATATGCAACATGAACCAGGAAATTCATCTATATAAGAGTCATGTAAAGTTATCTATAAAGCCTATCTCCATGACCTTCATTAAGTTTTCTTTTATTCAGAAAACAAGTCATGTTTGTACTGACTATTTATTATACTGTACGGCGTGAACCAGACACCTTCATTATGTACCCACACTCCTTCCAGGATCTCCTGGAATGCATGAATACTGAACCCAACATGAGGAGACTTGCCCACTAAGGCAAACCACAGGAGACATTCACAAATAAACTAAAAGCACCTCTACTGCAATGATAAAACCAGAATCATGGACCACATAATAAACTTTATATAAAAAAACAAAAAAACAAACAAACAAACAAAAAAACCCTCCACTTAAGAGGTCATAGTGAGTATGGCAATAGTTATAGGATAGTTTAGAACGTGTAACAATGTCACCATTTTCTGCATCACATGATGATAGTAAGGTCACTTTAGCCTGCAGGTCTTCATCTCTTCACTTACCTGCTGTTCTTCCTATACGCCCATATTTTATCAGGATGCTGAACGTGTGTTACCAAACTGTTAGCTCTGAAATCTGAAACTGATTGCATCATGATACGATTTTAACAAAACACATTTGCAGTGTAGTGAATTGCATCTCTGCTTATCCAGACTGAAATCTGATTGCACCTAATCTGCAAATCATTTCCTGAAATCCAACAACCAACTTCATGCCTTGGTCAAGGTTTCCAGCAAAAATAAAAATAAATAAATAAAGTAGATATATGCAATTTTCTTTCCTTTCAATCTGAGTTTAGGCAGGCATGCACACCACTGAGGTTATGCCGTAATACATCAGAAGGGGTTCTGGTTGCCAAATGTGACTTGAAGGGATGAATGTATTTATAACACATTGTTAAAATGTGACTAACCTCTTGAAGTGGTTTGAGCAATCAGAAGTTGTAATCAGAAGTTTTAATTTGGACATTGGAAAAGGGAGACACATTGACTGACCCCCCCAAGGCTTTGCACTGGAAACAAGGTCACCGTGGTGCACACACATTTCTGATCTATGGATATTATACGCGCCACGATAATCCCTCATTCCCTCTCTCAATCATTGCAGCTCATCGGGGTAGTAGTTCTGTACATCATAGGTACACTGTATGCACTTAGACTTTGCTTGCAGAAATTTCACACTGAATTCAGATTATTTGCTATAAAACAAGATCTTAGTATTTTTAACTAGCCAAATTTGACAGCAAACCTGGCACTGTCCTATCCATTAAAAACATTCACAGAGTGAACAGTGTGATTTCAGACCCAGTGGGCCTCTATTAGTGCAGATCCCATTTTTCACCCCATGCAATAATAATTCCATGAAGCCAAGCGGGGCAGTGAGAACACTTCTCCATGACTGCACAGCATCTAGACTTATATCGGTTAACATTTTTAAAATCCTGAGTCGCTCAAAATAGGGTATTAGTAATTTAATGGAATTGCGAATGAGGACTTTGAAAACAGTCGATATACACGGTGTCCCTATGGATGAGCCACCTGATAATCAAGCCGCATGAAACAACCAAGTAACAAAAACAGTCTCTCATATTGCCCGCCTTTCACCTGTAGGGTTCATTCCACACAAGGGTCTTGGTGCAGAAAACACAGCAAAGAAAATACTTTCATTGTTGGCAAAGACATCAAGAGCCAATCACTGCCCATGTGATCTCTCACATATTAGTGTTTCCAGAATAAAACGTTTAAAGTTCTACATTTACAGACCTGCTAGGCTATTATCCATTAATTAAAAACCACATTTCTTAACAAGTAGTTTTTAAACAGACGTCACCACATGCAGCAGAATCAATGGTAACCTTTCTGTGCTGCTATTTGTGATCGATCATCTCCTGTTATGTACCTCAGGATATTTGTTAACCTGAAAATCTTGCACAGCAGCATTCCTCATCCTCAAAACAACTCCAACTCACAAACCACACAAATAATGTAATAAATAATGAACTATAACTAAATGAATGAGTTTTTAAAAGGCACTGTTACTATCTATTTTGCCTGCACGAATATTTTTATCAAGTACCCATTACACTGTTTATACTTTGAATGATGTGTGTCAGTAACACCCTGTACTGGGCCTGCACTCTGTCACACACACATGTTTAAGTCAGAAGGAGAGGTCTATTGTGGCACGCTACACTGGCAGTCAAAGCAGAACAGCACGGCAGACAGTCTATAGTTCATACAAGAGTGCAAAATTCAGGCCTTGAAAAGATAGAGTAAAATGTACTGTAGACTTAGCTCAGATACACCTTCCAGCTCCTTACAGGATATGTAGAGAAGCTGAATCAGCGCCCGCGGCCTGGTGCGTCCCCCGACCCGGCACTCCCCCCGTGCCCCCGACCCGGCGCTTCCCGATTAACTTCAACAAAACACTTGGCCTTACAAATATACATTATTGCCCTGAAACATCATTATAACTGCAAATCAACATAAATTTCTCTCTCTACATCTTAGTGGTGTACACCATCTTTGCATCTGAAAGTGCCCCACTTCCTTTTCCCCTACAAACGGCAGAGTACATTAATATTGTGTGTACACTCTAGGCCCGGGGTTTTCAAACATTTTGTAATCAGGAACCCCTTTGATTATTCATATAAAAAATAAAATAAAAATCCACGGACCCCCCACCACCATTCCTTTATTTTATGAACACAATCCAACTTCTCCAATATGAGGGACATTAAGTGTATACAATTATATTTTGGCTATTTATTGGAGCTTTTTATTCCTGAGCTTTCCATTCACAGAACACGTGTTTCTACAAATTCTCACTAGATCAAGATTAGCTCTGGTCCTACAGGACCACTGTGCTGCAGAGTTACTCCCAATACACACCTGGTCGACCTCAGATAAGGCTTTACCACTGGATAATGAGCTGAAGAAGGGGTGTCTGAGTGGTAGGAAAAGCTTGAACTTCTGGAGAAAAGTGTGCCTCTAGGACTGGAATTGGCACCTTATTTCAACACAAGATCTAAGCAATGCATTGTAGGATTTAATGAGCGCTCTGGGTATCTGGGTATCAGATACGACAAATGTCTGAAATACTATTACATTATTTAGGATGTTTTTGCAATCATGGCATTCTGTAACAGTGCTTTGCAAATATACTATTTCACCTCAAAGCAGTGAAATGATAGCATTTATTATGTAGTACAGCCAATTAAAACAAGTGACAACTTCAATAATTTCACCCCGCTCCTTGCTTTTTCTGTTGTATATCAAATTCTCCTCCGAGTTTGTTTGGTTTGCTGCTAAACAGTGGCTCACTGTGTGTAGCCAAACCATTTCAATACCTACACAGACGGGTTCTTTCCTCAGTGTCAGCAATGCTCATACTCTCTGAACTCTTAGCCATGTTTGTTTCTTGCTGTGTGTCATAAACATGAGTGACTAATGCTTACGTGTTTGCCAAGATTCTCCGGTAAGTGCCTTGCATAAATCTGTGCACTTGCCACCAAACATTAACTGGAAAACTTTGAGACTAACTGTCCTAAAAACACTCAATCCAGCTTCATCTGACCAGCTGTTAAAACGCAGATAAACTTGTGACTGTGCCAGCTGTTGTTTTCCAGCTTCCTTATTACTAACTGTTTCAGATTTTTAATTGCTTTGCTGTTTTTCTGGGGTTTTTTTTAAACCTGTCTAGTGTGTAGAAATAATAGACGGTTTTCATAAACACCTTTCCATCTGCCAGCGCTCACCAAGTCCGCCTGTCTTTTCAGCAGGGGAATATGTATATATATCAAACTTGTTAATCAACATGAGCACAAAAAGTCCACGCTCAACAAAACTTCACACCACCAGGTCTTTGATTGTCCGGTATGCCGTCTGACCCCCCCCTCCCCCCCCCCCCCCCCCCCCCCCCCCCCCCCCCCCCCCCCCCCC
>JAOTRR010000024.1:7869119-7881264 GCA_028570945.1 Gogo arcuatus
TTTTTTCAGTGTGAGATGAAGCTACTTCACCAAAAGGTGGATTTTTTCTAACCCTGTTTACTAATCTTTACAAGGGGTAGCAATAATTGTGGAGGGCACTGTATATATATTAGGTTGAAAAATTTTGGATTCTTCCTTTAATGTTTCTTTAACTCTGTGGAAGCTGATGAACTGATGAAGCATTCATATGCGACGAACTTTTCAAATCTGAATCATCAATTTTGACGTGTCTTCTTATGATGAACGAAATTACAACTCCTATTAATGAGACAAACACGGAACAAAGCAACCAACAAAATGGATTATAATACAGTACAGGCTGAAGAGACTCTGGAACACTCGATACTTAATGACATCTCGCACCGATTAATCCCATCAGCGGTCCTCATTTGGCACATTTTTTCTCAGCTCTGTTGCTTATTTGTCCTTCTCTTCCCTTGAGGGGATGAAGAGAGTTTAAGTTTGTGTCTCTCCTTCTCTCAGCTGCTCAGCTAAACTCTGCACAGCGAATATGTCTATGTAGTCTATATAGTGTCCATATGAACATTCAGTTGAAGGTCAGTGCTGCTTTTTCTTCAGTTTCGTTTCTGTCCACAGTCCAGTTCAGAGCAGGAAATTCACTGTACAGCTGTACACAAAAACCTAAAACATTTGGGAGTTCAAACATTCACTTTCAGAAGGTTTCGTTCCTCTGCTCGAGAAGAATTGCTTTAAATTCTGCACTTCCATTTTATCACACTTTGTGTGTGTCATCCCGCTCTGTCTTCCTTCGCTCTCTCTTTCTCTCTCTGTCAATCTGTAGCATAGCTTCATAGAAAATCTGAGTTAGCGGATGAACCATTCTCATCCTCTCTCCCATATTGAAGGAGATGCACTGTTCCCATCTTCCTATATATGTCCTGCCAGCATGAATACTGCTGATGTGTGGCACTGCATCATGGTCAGGAGCAGTGATGCTACTTAAGCGAGTTCAACACTGTAAAACAAAAAGCAATTTATAAAACCAAAGAAAATTGGATAGGCTGAGGTATACACCACGGCTAGGCTGTAGTGGGAATCGATGCCTCTGCGCTGTCTCTGCCGACCCTTGCTGAAAATGTTTTATTACAACCAGCAGCTCAGAAATCCCCAGTGAACGAGAACACGCCAGCACATCCTCTAAATGATGAGCGAGAGAGAAAGCGAGAGAGAGAGTGTGTGTGTTTGGGAATAGATATGGACGTCATTAGCGCTGCTGCAGTCACAAATGCTGCAGTTTGTTGCTGTACTCTTGCTTCTGATGAAGGACCTGCGGTGTGTTAAGACAAGGAAGCTGAGGAAGCTGCATGTATGCATATGTGTGTGTGTGTGTTTGTGTGTTTGCTTGCACTCCTCTGCAGGAACTTCAGCTATGAGGCAGAGACGAGGCCATTTCCAGTGATTGATCATAGCATGACAGAGGGATCCAGACAAGATCGAAAAGGTGCTCTGAAAGAGAGAGACAGCAAGAAAAATGGAGAAAAACAGAAAGATGTTGGCCAGATCCTGCTGGCACTGCAGTAGCTTGGAAGCTTTACGCTCTGCGCATTTTCTCCTTCACTGCTTCCTTCTTTTTCACAGATCTTTTCTTTTCCATTTTCTTCACTGGCCTGAAGGAGCACGCTCGCTGCCTCCTTTGCCCAGCAGGTGGCTGAAATCCGCCAAGTCCATGAGGCCACGAGAGCCGTGCAGAACAGTGCGGGCGAGGCTAGCTGGATGTCCTGTGCCTGCAGCGTAGCGGTGTCCTGGCACTGGGGTCGGCACGGCGTGGAAGACGTAGTTCTCATGGGTCCAGCGCAGAGCCTCGCCGCTGTACTCCATCTGCGTACTGGGCGCCGACACCACCCGCCTCCTGTCAGGCGAATCCTGAGGCGTCATTGGGTAGTTGTAGTCGCCCGCTGATTTGCGCAGCAGCGTTCCTGGACGTGTTCCATGCTCACGGTACTTGGAGAGAGAAACATAGCGCTGGCGCTCGATGACATCTTCATGCCGCCTGTCGCCAAGGAGCTTAGAGCTGAGGAAGATGGCGGAGGATGGTGGGGGAGGACACTGGGTGCCTACCGAGTTCAGGAAGGTCTGGCTCTGGTCCCAGCCAGAGCCGGAGTCAGAGAGGCGGAGCGAGGGTACTGGGCGTTTCTGCTGCAGTGGAGTCTGCTCAGGTGTAGGCAGCAGTCCCGGGTCCAAATCCCCTGCCTTCGTCCAACCGTTGGGCATCACAAAGAGTGTTTCACCCTGAGGGCGTGGCCGATCTGTCACGCTCAGCACTGAGCCACTGGTGCTTGGCCCCAACATGCTGCGCTCCTTTTCGCTCTTCCGTTGGCTGCCTGAGGAAGAAGATTCACTCCGAGAGCAATGACGGTGTTTTTGGCTCATAATCCAGCACACGGCCAAGCCAGAGAGCGCCGCCCCAGTGGAGAACGCAGAAACAGCTGCCACCACCAGCAGGTTCAGAGTCACCAGGCTCTCTGGCTCATCTGTGAAACTCTCATGCAGCAGACCTGCAGAGGGGGAAGGAGACAAGAGAAACAACTGCATTAACCTTCATGCTTAATTAATGTCAGAATGAGCCATCTTTTTCTTTTCTTTTTCTTTTTTTTTACATAAAGTAAGAACAGCATAAAAAATGACTTTCCAAAGTGGAGGTTCAAAAACTTATTTTTTTCTGCTTCCTCCATTTGCATTAAAAAAGCCCACATGAGTTTTTTGTGTGACTGCTTTCATGAACATTGGCCACGTTTTAAATGCAGCCTGATAATCCGTTAATAATTCAACTGATAAACAACATCATTAATATCTAAATTGGAGATTAATAGATTGGAATAGACTGAAAAAAGACAAATATTCTGTTTAATAATCCAGTAAATAGAAGAATAACTGCCATGCAAATGGTCTTGTGGGAGAACAAAGTTTATATTACACATTGCAAAGATTTTAAATCATTGCGACGTTGGATGGGAAGTGGAATCAGTATCCAACTAATATTGCAAGACAAAATAATATCAGACACAAAATCTTCAATTTTTCTCAGACTGACATATAAACTTGTTCAAATCAAAAGTGAGGCAGTTGCAAAGGGCTAACATGCGAAGCTATCGTTCACTACATGTGACGGATTTTGATCTTATCTTGTTATAGTAATGTGAACACTAAATGTAGCTTGGGTGGCACGTTGGTGCAGAGGTTAGCACTGTTGCCACACAGTAAGAAGGTTCTGGGTTCGAATGTCACAGCCGACTAGTGCCTTTCTGTGTGGAATTTGCATATCTTCCCTGTGCCTACATGGGTGTGCTCCAGTTTCCTCCCAAAGACATGTGGATTCAGTCAGCTGGCTACACTAAATTGCCCATGAGTGTGAATGGTAGTTTGTCTCTTGCCCCTCCCCTGAAGTCAGCTGGGATTGGCTCCAGATTCCCCCACATCCCTGATGGACAAGTGGTATACATAATAAATGGATGGCTAAATGCAGGTCACATGTGCATACTTTTCAGTTACATTTGGACTGCATATACACATTTAGATTATATGTAACATGATAATGTGTTCCATCATGATCATGCACATTCTGCATTAAATATATATATAAATTCTACATTTATAGTTCATTTGGATTGCCAAAAAACTTTGCATGCAAATACAAAGTTTAAACTGATAATAAAATTTGTATATACATTATATACATACACCTGTACCTCTGCTTATTCATGCAATTATCCAATCAGCCAATCATGTGGCAGCAGCGCAATGCATAAAATCATACATCAAGCGCTTCAGTTAAAGTTCATCTCAAACAACAGAATTGGGGAAAAATGTGATGCCAGTGACTTTGTCCATGGCATGGCTGTTGGTGCCAGATGGGTTGGTCTGAGTATTTCAGACACTGCTGGTCTCCGTGGATTTTCACACACAGCAGTCTCTAGGATTCACACAGAGCGGTGTGAAAAACAAAAAAACGTCCAGTGAGCGGCAGGTCTGCAGGCGGAAACATCTTGCTGAGAGGTCAGAGGAGAATGGCCAGACTGGCATAAGCTGACAGGAAGAAAAGAGTACCTCAAATAAGCACTCTTTACAACCGTGGTAAGCAGAAAAGCATCTCAAAACACACATCACGCTTAACCTTGAGGTGGATGGGCTACAACAGCGGAAGACCACATCGGGGACCACAACCTGTCAGCCGAGAACAGGAATCTGAGGCTACAGTAGGCACAGGTGTATATACATTGGGTATCATAACCTGAATTCTGTAAGAGTTGTACTATAAATTCAAGAGACATGGTCTGGATCAACGGTGAATTCATTGCTAAGTATGAAGAGAACATGAACTCCTCAATTTGTTACAACAGTATAAACATCATTTCCCCAAGAACTCTGGTATGACCTGTACCGACATGTTGCATAACAATAACACTACTATTATTGTTGCTCCAAAGACAACGAATGTCACGGAGCCGAACTGAACCGCTGGGTTAGCTCGATTAACTTAGCCTTTGACTGCGTCAACCTCTTTGCCTGATTCATAGAAACTCTAAGCAACTGAGCAATTTTCAACCAAGGGTCCCTATAATATTTCCTCGTGGGTTTTGCAAACAGGACTTTCTTGGTGATGGTGGTGTTCTCAGCACTGCAAACATGGGCAACGCACTTAAGATGCTGGGAGTATATAAAATCATGCAGTGGCGTTGTCTTCATCATTTGTTGAATGCGTTCATCAGTGTATACAAAACTATAGTTGACCTCGTCCTCATCCATTGGCGTTTCTTGTCCATCCTCCTTTTACCATACTCCATAGACATTGGAACCAGCATGCTTCAACTTTCCTCATTTGTTGCTCGTTGAGCAGGATGCCATAACGTTGGCCAGCATGCCATACGTTAGTTGTGATCTTACGCATGCTTCCACAAGTTTTCTTCTTGTACTTAGATTAACATTCCTATCTGTCAGCACGTTCTGAAGTTCACTGAACTTTGCAGTAGCACTGGCCACAAGGCCACAACTGTTCCCTAGGAACTACAATGTGAAAAAATTACATGTGTCAGTATCTATAAATATTACTTGATAAAAGAGTTTAGAGAGGGGTAAGAGTGTGGTTTCACAGATTTTATGAAAATGCCAGCATTAATGGAGCTTCAGCAAAATACTGACTTACTTAACCTTTAGAAGATTAGCAATTAAAAAGCAATCAACCATGAGAACTATTGACTTAGCAATCACACTGCTTTATTAAGACAGCAGGCATTGCAAACTCCATGTATCAAGTGACTTGAGATTTCTCTTCAAGTGATCAGCTATATGGAGACAAGAACTATGCAGGAGCCTGTCAGTGCACTGCTTTAGCAGAGACATGTCCCATTTCACAGTGCGGATTAGAGCCTTGAAAAAAAATAAAATCAGTCTGCAGATAAACCCCCAGAAATCTTGCCATTCTTGTGCGGTAAAGAAAATTGTCTTCTGTTCATCATTATTTCTAACAGTACAGTTTATTTCTAACAGTACAGTTACATTATTTGTAACAGTACACTGAAAATTGAAAATTGCCTTCTGTTCATCATTATTTCTAACAGTACAGTTTATTTCTAACAATACAGTTACATTATTTGTAACAGTACACTGAAATGTAATACTGTAGCTTTAAAATGATGTTTATAGATTCCAGGTTCTTTTTCATTTCCTTTGTCCTTGTCCCTCCTTTACTCTCTCTCTCTGGCATTTCCTGTAATCTCTCCTCTCTCCCGTCCTGTGGGATGTCCTTGATTTTCGCCACCATTTTCTCAATCCCCTATCTCTTATCTCTACTCCTCCCCTTGCTCAGTC
Source organism: Gogo arcuatus (assembly GCA_028570945.1). Taxonomy (NCBI): domain Eukaryota; kingdom Metazoa; phylum Chordata; class Actinopteri; order Siluriformes; family Anchariidae; genus Gogo; species Gogo arcuatus. Next base: position 7,874,946 of record JAOTRR010000024.1, read on the forward strand.
CTGCTTCTGCTATACCTTGAGAGTGTGTGTGTGTGTGTGTGTGTGCGTGTGCTCTCTGGGCTGATGGCCTTAGAAATGAGAAGCTATACAGCCTGGCTGGGTTGCTATTCTGAATCCCATTATCAAACATCCTGCCTGCCAATGGCTTTTGACCTCTGCCCTGCCACAGTATGCACCTGTTATCGATTCAAAGAACACATAATACCAGTAAACCTCCAAGAAATGGTATTTTGTGAGGAATATATGAAATAAAGCCACTGTGTGAGAGAAAATTGTTACATAGTTAGTGCAATGAAAGTACCCACAGACACCCACACACAGTGCAATCTACAAAATGGATGGTACAGGGGAAAGATGTATATGTGAAGAATAGCAGGGCATGTATAACAGTACAAAGAAATGTTCTGCTGTTGAATGAACTCTAAATAAAGTCCAGTTGGCTGCAAATAAACACTTTCATTCAACAGTACAGAGTCATCTGTGAATGATTCTGGGTCTATATTCTCTCTTCACACTCCTGTTTCTTTGTTGCTGTCTCCCAGCACTCCCAAGTAGCTTCAACCATCATCACCTTCCTCTTCACCTCAGTCGGAGGCCTCACTTCATAATATAGCTCTTTAGGGAGCAGCTGAAGCACACTAGGAGTAAACAGAGTATTACATAAAACTCACTCTGTTGCTCTTATTGTCATTCTGTCCTGCTATACACCTCTTGCTAACTCATTTCTTTAAATTAATTTTTAACGCCGCTCTCGGTATTTGGATTTCGTTATCAAAGGATGAAAAGACACGAGTTTTCAAGAACATCAAAGAGTTTTTTTCCCCCTTTGACAAAACGAACAAAAGAGGAAAAGAACCAGGTTTGAAAACTGAAAAGACATCTTCGCTTATGATAACACAGTCAGTAGTGGAAGCTTAAACCTCTGTCTTGCTACATCTGTTTTTAAAGCCTAAAACCCCGTTTTTCGACATCAGACAACATCAAGAACCACACTCAAGAGGATTACGTCTCGGTCGTCAGCCCACGTTCGAGGTCATGGACGCTGCAACTCTTTGAAGTGAGGGTGCTGTTTGATGTGCAGAGGCCATAAGGACAGTTATGCGGACTGAGACTCTACTGTATCTTCTATATTATGACGCTTTAATGGTAGTGCAGACTCCACCTCGTCTCCATAAATCCAGCTATACAGACAGAGAGGTGGCCATTTTTAGGCCGCAGCATTTCTCTGGCTGTCGGAGCCTCCAGGACGGAAGCAAGGCTGATGTGTGTTTGCTATGGGTCATGGACATGAAGCTCAAGCATCCTGCTTTGCTTACGTTTGGACTCAAATGAAAAATGTGCTCTTTTTCCCTTGCTAGAAGGGGTTTAAGATAAATCTTTCATTTTCATGTAAGATATTGTTTGCTGCTTGTCCTTTTCCTTGACAGTGGCAAGATTTATTATGAAGTACAAGGTGCTTCTGAGTCTTAACAGATACTCTCTTACCATTATGCAGACACAATCGCTTTGGGCCTTAACAGCACTTGGGCCTCTCAAAGTAATAACATACGCTGTCCAATTAAATTTTCAACATTTAAAATGAAAATGGCTTCTGGAGAAAACCACATTACATACTAAAAGCAATGGCTTTTCAACCCTGACTTCTTTCAATTTATGAACATTGGACTATTAGACCTAATATTATTTTAGGGGAATATTGGTCCATTATTTCTCTTCCTGTCTAAGCAGTGTAGCTGAGATACAGCTGTCTGATAAAATTAAGAGGCTTAAACAAATGCAAGACAAGAAAATGAAATGTAATGCATTTGTTAAATGCTACAGTTAGCTGGCAATCCACATCTTGTGTTAAACATTGTGTTGTTAAGCTGTACTTTATTGGCTTGCTTATTCTAATAGGCTTTTCAATCCAAGAAAATGTGATATAGCTTCACACTGCACAGCTCAATTCTTTCCTATTTGAACTCACTCTATTTATTTAAATTTACAATCAGTGAAAAATTTAATTAACTAAATAAAATTAATCTTAGGGAAGCACTATCCCAAATAGTATTTGAGTATTATCCCAAAGTTGATTATTTTACAATCACAACACAAATGCCAAAGTGTTTTATTTCTCTTATACCACAGCAATTTGCTTACAGAAACTACCATCCATCCAATATCTATACCAATTATCTGTCAGGGTCACAGGGGAAGCTGAAGCCAACCCCAGCTGATATTGGGTACACTCTGGGCAGGTCACCGATGTACAGCAGGGCTAACACAGAGACAAACAATCATTCACACATAGTGGCAATTTAGAGTAGCCATTTGACCTAATTCGCATGTCTTTGCACTGTGACAGGAAACCCACAAAGACAGAAGGAGAACATGCAAACTCCATACAGGAAGCTCTCAGTTGGCTGTGAGGTTTGAACCCAGAACCTTCCTGCTACGAGGCAACAATGCTAACAATGCCACTGTACTACCATGCCATCTGCTTTCAGAAACATTTTTATTTAATTTAATTTAAGAACATCATGTTATACTTTTGATTTCATTTATAGTTATGTTTAACGGGCTTCATCTTATAGTCTTTTAGTAAAGTTGTGCGTAAATGTTTTCATAAACCATACCAAACTAAAAATTCCTACCAGATTTACAAATGTTTCATTATGTTTCTGTGGCACATTCATGCCACAAATGATATGCATTTAGTTACACCCACAAAACTCCATAAAGGGCAAAGCTCTCAAAGAGCTGAAAGAAACAAAATGATGACTAAGTAGTGAAAGAGTGGCTCCTAAAGGCACAGAGCACTAAATTTTCCAGTAATGCAGCTCAGCCATTGCAGCATGTCAGCTACCACATGCTAACACTACTCTTTTTATACAGTGGCATTTGTTTAGTCATAATTAAATAGCTAGTATTAGTCTTAATTTATGGGTTTCTTTTGGATTGCTTTCTTTAAAGTCATTAATATAAAACAACGAGCTTCATTCATGTGTACTATTGAAATAAATAAGCTGACAGTCTAATCCATATATATACTAATTACCCAAATTGACAAACTCTGAATCTCTAGTAGGATACAAATGATTTTCTGAATCAAGCAGATTTTCATGAATACCACTTTCTTTGTGTAAATGCTCCCGTTAATGATGAACGACTAAATTCATTCATATCCAGTTTGATAAATGAGGCCCACCATTATGGAACATCCATGAAACAAGTTCCTGTTATCACGTATTTTATAACAACTATAAACTTGTCTTCCCTTACCAGCCTCTCTTTTTTCTCTATCTTAAAGTTAATAAGAAAAAAAATGCAGCTTGTCGTGTTACTGATAAACTGAAAAAGCCTCCATCCTGAAGACTTTCCTATGTTGGAAAACTTAAAAGAGTACTCTACCTCTTATTGCTACAAAGTGCTGATTCCTTCCATAAATGCCAAATAAACATCTCCTCACAGAAAACTTCATCATCAGCAATCAACCATTACACAACATTCCCTGTGTAAGTTGTAATTATAGAAATGATAACATATTGTTATATTAGAATGAGGACATTAATCTAAACCTTGTAGCTCGCACTACTGTCAGAGGTGCTGTGATAAGAAATTAATCAACACCTAGTGATCAACCAGATTTGGACATTCAACAGCGCTGTGATGATAATGTAACAACAAAATAGCAAACTAGTGTTTGAATAATAATTGAGACTGGAATGCTAAAATGCTGCAAGTACAGTAGTAAGGTAAATAAGACTATAAAAGTCCATTTTTCTGCTTTGTTTAACTTTTGGGATGTTCAGAAAGCCAGCATTTATGACCGTAAAACTTAATTTGGAACATAAGCTGTCTGGAATTGAGAGCTGTATAAATCTGCTATGCTATTAAGAGCTTTAAAAACCAACAGGCGGATTTTAAAATCAATTCTAAATAAGGGAGCTAAATAAGTACTTCTAAGGAAGGGAGCTCATAAGCACTGAGCCTGCTCCTTGTTTATCACCCTCCTTTTGTATAGGCAGAGCAACTGATTAAAAAAAAACTCCAAACACTCCCACTTAATTCACATTTATGGTTCTGTCTAAGACAACATCCATTATAGAATAGTTGTAATGAAACCATAGTGTATAGCCTTAATAACCTGGTCCATTAACTTTTCATTTATTTTGACACTGCTTGTATTAAACACTAAATCTGCAAACAGTGCTGAAAGAAGTGCATCATATGCTGGTATGAGACTTGTGTACAATTACTTAATTATAATTACTGACAAAATCAAAACACTTTGATTTTTTGTTTTTGTTCTACTATTAGTTTAGAAGTTTTGAGCTCCATATTTACGGCTTCAAAATCACTAAATCCACATGACAGTCCTAGCTGGGTTTGCATGACCATGACAAATACTCTCTCAAACATTTGTGGTTGATGTTTGTTTGTAAATTTATTCATTAAAATGAAGTACGGGGCATTTAGACCATATTTCCTCTTACATTCATAAACATGGATTTCTATGATTTTTTTTTTCCTACCATGGTGTTGGGTATGATGGTACTTACTGTATATGTAGTATTTTAATCACTCTTATAGAAAAGCTATATAAACGTCTATTGATCACGATTCACATGTGAATTGTATGATTTGTATGTTTTCATGTTACTTTTTCACCTGTAGCACGCATGGCTTTATTTTTCACGTGACCACATATTATTCACGGGTGTTCATATGTGAAGTTTCAGGTCATAACATGGTGAAACACACCTTCGCATATTTTTCACATGATCATATATTCCTCACATAATCACATGCTGAAAAACGTATGATCACGTGAAATGTATATGATTTTTCTGTAGGGGTCAGGTCAAAATCTTTAGTATGATGACGGTACTGTACACACAAAATGCTTTCACAGTCAGTTTTTATTTCTCAGTCACATAAATTTCACCCAAATTCATTACTTTTTTCCTGCATAGACATTAAGTGTTTTACGTGCAAGTCAGAGGTAAAGTATTGTACAGTGTACAAGAGAGCATTTTATCTGCATTTACAATGACTTAAAATGACACCTAAAGTAATAAAGTAATATAAGATTCTAACGTTTAACATTTTAAGCTTTTGGGCAGATGTTTTAGTTCACCAAAAATAAAGTAGGAAAGTTTCTCTGTCTTTCTGTCTCTTGCTGATCGCAGGAGTTGTCCCAACTGCTGGGAAGGTTTCCTCAGCTCTATAATCACCTCGGCAGGGCTAGCATGATAACCAGTTACGCCCTTCTGCTCAAGTGCCCTCAAAGCTTTGGATAGGAAACCCCACTGGTGTTCCACTTCTAGAACTCATCTCAAAATGCTGAGACATTTTGGAAAGCTGTGATGGATTTGGAAATCACACTTCTGGAATGCAGACAAGGCCTGACAGAGAGTCAAGCTTTGTGCAGCTTGTATTTTGAAAGCACATTTGAAAGGTAATTTAGGCTTTATACACATTTAAAAAACCTCGTCTGTATTTTCCTTACTTAAAAAAAGACAGAAGACAATGTCTATTGTACATACTAAGGGTATAACTGAATACCACGATCTATATCTCGTTAGTGCTCCAAATTTTAATCTATATTACACTTTAAACCCTAAGTGGGTGTGGACTAAACCAGAAGTCAGCAGAAAGATAGAAATGCCAGCACTGTCAGCATGGTGTGTTAACTGTGCCTCTTAAAAGTTCCTTAACCACAGGTAGATATGCAAGGCTCTGGTTTTTTTTTTTATCCTGCTTGCTCATATCTAACTACCCCCTTTCACCTGCATGAAAATAAAACCCTCCCACTCACACTTTTTTTGGAGCATCCTGATGCACACCTCTAGTCTCAACAAGATGCCCTGTGAACCTTTCCAACAAGCTTTCTAAAAAAAAAAATCTGTTTAGAACACATTATCTGTTCATTCTGAATAATGTATGAATCATCTTCGGTTACATCTCCCACACATGCAGATATACAGTTACAGAAAGTGGATTTAAATGAACAGATGCTGAATGTTACTATGCTGTAATACATTTGTATTGTATGTAAATTAACACTGAAGAAAGTGTTGTTCAATCTTTTGTTGCAGCATGTAAACATCAATCAGCAGTACGTAAATGTTGCCATGGCAACAGCAGTTACGTTTTGCACCTACAGCACAACGCTAATACAGACGTGGACAAATTTGTTGGTACCCTTCCACAAAAAAAAAAAGAACCCACAACTATCTCTGAAATAACTTGAAACTGACAAATGTTAAAGGCATCCATCACTGTTTATTCCATGTTTAACACAAATCAGACTTTGCTTTTGATTTTTGATTCAACT
>JAOTRR010000024.1:8149873-8164512 GCA_028570945.1 Gogo arcuatus
GTGTGTGTGTGTGTGTGTGTGTGTGTGTGTGTGTGTGTGTGTGTGTTTTCTACTGTGAGGAGCGCAGTAAGGAGAGCCCCGCTCGTCGGGCGCGCCGCTCCCCGGCCGGTTTGTAAGAAATGCGGACTCAAATCCGCCTCGGAAGATGGGCGACGGAACATCCGCACCAGGTAGGTGTTTTCAAAATGAGTAAATAAAGAAAGAAATGATAAGACAATGTTACCAGGCCGCTGTTGCAGAAAGCTCGAACGAACTACACCGATTCCGCACCCGGCCTGCTGCTGTGCGTGCTTCTTCTTCTTCTTTTTTTCCCCATTTACTAGGGAGCGGTTGTGCATTTTCAGCTCTTTTCAATAAACACGCACACGCACGCACGCCGCGCTCACATACCTCCGGCAACAGCAAGAGGCGCATCTGCAAAAAAAAAAATAAATAAATAAAAAAATAAAAAAATAAAAAAAAAAATGTCAGAACGGCGCCTTTAACTCGCGGCTACCGGTGAGGAAAAGAGGGAGGAAAGATGCGGTTTGGTGCCGTGCATGTGCGGCGTGCGTTCGAGACGCGCGCTTAGGCCGAGCGCGTGTTGATGTTCGCCTGGAAGAAGGGCAGTATGCGCGAATGCAGCAGGAAATCGGGGCTGGCCGGCGGAGAGATCGAGCGACCGTTTGCCGGATTTTTGCGCGAGCATGCGGATCTGCTTGCACCTGCAACGTGGCGTATAGCGCTATTTGGTACGTGTGACTTTTTCCCCTCCTTTATAGCTCGTCAGCAGCGGCCTATTTTATGTACACCACAGCACACTGCGGTACGCCTGGCAGCTCAGCGCGCTCCTTCGTGCTACTGTAGGTCACATGCGCACCTTTGCAGCGCGCTATTGCCGGAAAAAGGCGCTGCGTGTTTTCGCCGCGCTGCGGATCGGCTTTTGGGCAAGGAAGGAGCGGGAGGTGTGATTTTGCGTATTTTAAGGCGATACCGGGTGGGAGGCAATAACAGCAAAGCATGTGCTCCGTGCTCTTTAATAACAGAGCTCCACACTCCATAGGGGGAGCGGCGAATCCGTTTTGGGTGTTTCTCTCGCCGCAAAGTTGCTCGCTGATGCTGCCATGGCGACACGCGGCAGCCCATTTTTTGCGCGCGGCTGTCCGTCGGTCCGATGTGACGCCGTTTCCTCACCTGCTCGAGTTTTTTCAAACTACCTGTCCAGGGCTGCTGAGAGGAGGTTGTGTATTCGGCCGGCGTGCATGTGTGTGCGTGTGTGTGCGCGCGCTATGTGTGTGTGTTTGTGTGTGTGTGTGTGTGTGTGTGTGTGTGTGTGTTTCAAAATGACTGCCTGGGCAGCTGTTGCCATGTTGCCAAGTGGGCACAGGCTATACAGTTTTGCATATTAAACTTGTCTAGTCTGTAGAACTGCCAGAGGTGATTATTGTGGTATGGTTTTACATGTGGTTAAAGTTATACATAATTATTCTGACACATTGTGTTCCACTGCCACACCTTTAATGTTAACATGATGTGTGGTTAATTGGATATTACATAGCCTAGATTAAAAGTTTTTACAGGAAAAAAAAAAACAAGTATACAAATATGTACTGAATGTTCCACTTAGGGACAGATGATTGGCTAGTTATGTAATAATATGATAATATGCATTTGACAGCCTGTGCAACCAAGTTATTCAGAGAAGTAGTGGTTTCTCCAGTAGCCCCCTGGGCCGCATTCACTCAGGAGAAATCGCAGCATTTTATTTCAGTGGCGATGCTGTTGCACTCTCATACTCCATCAAAATGAGGCAGCAGCACCTCTTTTTCTACCTAGCAACACCAATGTGATATCATTGACAGCAGCTGTCATGGTCATATCACACTTGGACTATGGCTGTCTCTCCCCTCTGACTGTTAGCATTAAAAAGGTAACGCCAGAGAGAGGTTGGGGGTCCAGCCGCATGCTGTAGCACCTCATCTAGTGCTCAGTGGAAATGTTCAAGCATCACTGTACAAGGTGTCAGCATTTTTATTCAGGCAGTGTCATGGCAGTTTAGACATTTAATTGGCTTTTATTATTTAAATGCATACTGTGCAAACTATACTTTTCAGACTACACACCTCCATGACAATTTAATGTGCTTCTGCAAGAAAACAATGCATATATTTGTTTTTATTGATTTTGCTAACATTGTTTATCTTAGAGACTTCGGCCTAGTTGTTGATAAGGCAGTTGCAAGATACAATTTTAATTTATCAGTGTTTTAAGCTGACAACTTTTTACTATATAGGTACTATGCTGGTATAGCATTTATGACAGAAAACAAATCTGGAGGCGTTTAATTGTAAGTGAATAGGCATGCTTGTGAAACTTTTTAGACAATGTTTGTGTACTTTTAAATGGGTCTAGTTTTACCATTAGTCTAATTGTGGTTTCTATTAGATGTGCTTTTCATAGCAACTTACAATAAGCTGTCTATAACAATCCTTTCCAAACATTTGGGCTATGTATTATAAACTGCACATTTTTCTCAGATGTATACAAACACAGCATGAGAATGTGCAAAGGTCATACAGAGGTCATATGTGTAGGCTTTGGTGTGTTTGCTTAAAGACTGCAATGTGCAGACATTGTGCTGGATTCTGCTCAGTTAATGCAAGTCCTAGCTGAAGCTTCCAGCATAGCTTCCAGTATTTCACTCTACACTGCAATTTCAGCCTCGCTGCACACCAGTCATCAAATCATCTAGGAGAATAGCTCAGGAAAAAAAGGCAATATGTAGTTCAAAATGGACACTTATAAACATTCATATACAAGCAGTGTATTTATAGGGTATGAAAAAAGGTCATTGTAATTAACACTATCTTCAAGGTCATGTTAAGGTCATTGTTGAGGTCAAAGGTTAAGACCTGGACAAACACAAGATTAGGGTGGGGTTTTGCTATTGACAGAAACCGTGGAATCAGATAGAACAAACTACTGTTTTGTTTGTGTTTAATCACTTCCTGCTGACTACTTAATTTTATTGGCTACATGTGCACCATTTACAAAACATCGATCCTTTTTTCAGCTTGATTATTTTTGTACTGGTCATTCAGAAACAATAGACCACAATTTTGTGGAAGTTCAATGCTTTTTAATCACTCCTAGGACAAGCTTGGGAAAATATGCCCTACACTTCAAAATGCAACATTTTTTCACAGTACAAGGTTTGTCATCATAAAAAAGGGAAGTGAGAGTTTTTAAGATTTGTTGCTTTATGTATAGGTTATTTTACCGGCTACAAATTGCATAAGGTCTTGATCATTTCTCTAATATTGCTGCTATAATTAAACAGAATGTATAATCCAAATATACAGCTATGACAACTTTGATGCAAGAGCATAATGACACTGTTGACGTTTCAAGAGTAGTGCAAAAAAAAGGAGTGAACTGCAATATAGTGCCAAAAGCTACAAGATGGCATAATTGCAAAGCAGGATTTTGGTGTTCAAATTATTAATAGATGCAGGATGAATTGAGGTAAGATGATTTTAACATCACAGGGTTGAATAAGATACTCTTATGTATCACGGTGTATAACTGAACTATTAGATGAAAGCTCTATTGGGAGTAGAAGTCACGTATTAAGAACCTACTGGAAGAAGTCACGTATTATGCACAAAATGCGAGTTTTTGAACTTGTGTATAGATAAAACATACAGTAAATAGTTAACAAGAGCGGGAGAAGCCCCGGGTGTGAGCTCATCCTCGATCACTTGCCTGCTGCTGAATTTGTAAATCAGGTTGGTCTGGTCCAAGTTTCTTTATCCCCTTTTTTCTTCCAGTGAACGCTTTGTGAAAGGGTGTTCTTGTAAGGAAATAACTGAATTTTGTTTGATTTCTGCAGTTCCACTTGAAGTTGCCATATCCTGAAAGTACCAGTCAGCTAGCTAATTATTTCGCATTATATAAGTAATATATTTTTTAAATGTTTAAAAATAGCTGCCACTGACTTAGGTAGTGCAAATATAGAGGTAGCTAGAAACAATTCCAGGCTAGTGATATCTGCTGCTGAGCACTCAGTTGAGATCATTCGTCCATGCTTTGTGAAATGTCAGGGTTGGTTGAGTGACTATGGCTAAGAGTCAGAGGACCTCTCGCTTTAAATTCCAGTTGACCAACAGACATTCGAAGTATGCATCTTATTCTAATACTTATCCAGGAAAAAAGTTCAGAAGCATCTTTACACTTCATAAAATCAGAAAGTAAGAAAGAGTAGTAAATAGGGTTAAAAAAAAGATTGTAAAATGGGAAACTATGGAAAATATGGGGAAAATGTAATTATTTGAACTATTCTAGAAAAACAGTGAAGGCAGTAACTATATGGAATAACCCAAATAATTATTTTGTTTTATATATTAAATTGGGGGTAGTGGGCAGTGTTGGTGCCTCAAAGCTCCAGGGTCTCTGGTTCAATGCTGAGCTCCGGTTACTGTCTGTGTGCTGTTTCTGTGCATGCGCTCCCTGTGTCTGCACAGGTTTCCTCCAGGTTTTCTGGTTTTCTCCCACCTTGTAAACACATGATTGTAGGTGGATTGAAAAACTAAATTGCCCCTAGATGTGAATGAGTGTGAATGTGTGTGCGCATGGTGTCCTATGATGGACTGGCATCCCATCCAGAGTGTGCTCCTTCTTCTTCATGCTGAGTATTCCTGGGATCAGTTTTAGATTCACCACAACCCTGACCAGGATAAAGTGTTTACTGAAAATGCATGAATGAATATTTAAAATTTTTAACACCTGATGAAGCTCATGGCATCTTCCATACTAGTTTTATGAGGGAGCTTCTAAAAGTTCTAAATTAAAACTAGGCCTGTTTGTTTGAGCAAACAGTTTAAATTTAAGTAAAACTACTTAATTTAAGTAAAACCTACTTAGTGAAAATACATTTTGATTCAGAAATATATGTATACATAGGCATTAACTTCACTATTTACATTTGTCTTACCCAGTGTTCACACTAGCACACAACAAGTTGCTTGTGTTGCTTGTAGTTTGTCTGCGTGTAGCGAGCGCTACTGTTATCACGTTTTGCACTCTCCAGCATTTTTTTAGTTCCTATAATAAACCGTAGTAGCCTAAATGATAACTAGTGAAACAGACATTTAAATAATGCACTAATCTGTGTGAAAGTTATTATTTTTTTTTGATTTATTATTTTAGGCTACATGCTAGGCTGAGCATGTAAGCAGATTAGCAAAACAAGCTATGTGTATTAGCTGTGTACACTCACCAGAGCTCTTCTACTTCCTTTCAAGCTTTATTTTTCTTCATAATGTCACTATGCACATTTAATGAAAGGTTGTACATGGCAGGCTAATATGAAATCACAGTTATATGTTTTCCTTAGATGTTTCAATGTGAAATAGTAAAAGAGAACTGAACTAAAGTTGTGACTGCTGGACTGAATTAATGTTAGACCACACACGCTATAGGATTGCTCCTAAGGCGTCATTCAGTCCAGTCATTTGGATTTGCTGCTTTGCCGCATCATACCTATTTTGCATAGAATTGAGAAAATCTCAATTCAGATGTCAATTGCCACCATCAGTGAAATTGCAACTCCATGTCACAGGGGAACATAGAAAATGAATGCTTTGTCACTTGCTAGTGTGCACGTAAAGGTTAGAAACAAATTTCAAGAATAAAACTTTATCATAATGTCCATAAGACAAGCAAAAATATATCTAGTCAGTCAATCAGTAATTAGTCTAGTGTGTCCAAATTGTAAGTTTAAAATTCTTCTCACAAAAACACCATATTGGATTAGACGATTACTCTATAGTCAGACAGATAAGGCCTGATTTTCCTCTTATACCAAGTGAATATGAATGACATGGAGATTCAGCATTGTGATCTGTGAAAACCAGCTAGTTGCAAGTCAATACCCCAAGGTTCCTAGAACCTTGTAAATTATATTGATGGGAAGTGAATCCTGAAGGCAATGTTGTGGTAGATTGCATGACTACCTGGGATGGCAAGAAGCTTTGTCTTCAAGAGTTTGAGTTTGATGGTGGTATCCAGGTTGCAATGTCAGTGAGGCAAGCAAAAAGAATGTTACAGTTGCATGTCCACTGCATGGGTAGGAGAAGGTGGATGTGTGTGAGAAAATAAACATATTGTAAAATAGTATATATGCAGGTATAGGTGTGTGTGTGTGTGTGTGTGTGTGTGTGTGTATACAGCAGCAATTAAAAGTTTGAACACACCTAATTCAATGGTGTTTCTTTAATTTTTATTAATTAAAAGACACTTCATGTCTTAAAGTAATGATAGACTGTCGTTTCTCTTTACTGAGTTGAGTGGTTCTTGATATTATATGGATTATTACAGTTGTTGAATAGGGCTATTTATTGTATTTTCATTATTTACTATTTATTGTATAATGTGTCCTAAAAAAGCTATTTTTGTCAAAAAAAAAAAGCCATTTTTGTGGCAGTAGCACCATGCATAAAATCATGCAGGTCAAGAGCTTCATGTCATGGCATGGTTGTTGGTGGTAGGCCAGCAGATTTGCGTATTTCAGAAACTGCTGATCTCCTGGGATTTTCACACATAACAGTGTACATGACGTAGTCTTCTGCTGTTGTAATCCATCCAACCCAAGCTGTCATGTTGTGTATTCTGAGATGCTCTTTTGCTCACCATGGATGTAAAGTCTGGCCCTTCTGCTCTGGTCTCTCCTCAAAAAGGCATTTCTGCCCACAGACCTGTTGCACACTGGATGTTTTTAGTTTTTCTACACCATTCTGTGTAAATTCTTGAGACTGTTGTGCATGAAAATTTCAGGAGATCAGCAGTTTCTGAAATATGTATTCAAACCAGCCTGTCTGGCACCAGCTACCATGCCATAGTCACTGAGATCACATTTTTCCCCCATTGTGATATTTAATGTGAACATTAACTGAAGACTTTTACCTGTACCTGCATGATTTTATGCATTTCAGTGTGCATATACTTTTAACATTTTTCTACTGAGTAGATAAGGAATCTTTTGTTTTAACTTTTTAAACTTTTGTTTAATGTTTGGCCTTTTGATAAACATTATTTGACCTATATGTTGGCCACATCCTACTTCACGTACTTTGATTACCAGAGCATGTATGTTAAGGTGTAAAATGGTTCTCTCTCTCTCTCTCTCTCTCTCTCTCCCCACCTCCCCCTCTCTCTCTGTAGTGATGGTCTCTGCTGAGCAGCTGTGTTCCTGCTTTCACCAGCACTGCTCCTAGGCTCCACACACACACACATACACATATACTTACATACACACTTAAACATACACACTTAAACATACAGGCACACACCTGTATTAGATTCAACTCCATACACACAGATACAAGCAGACACAATGTACAGTGTGGAAGACTTGCTGATCTCTCATGGATACAAACTGCCCAGGAGTGGCCCCGCCTCATCCTCTGCACCTTACGACAATCGGAACACTGACTGTCGGCGTGACAATGCGGAGAACCGTCCCTCTGGTGGTGGCGGGGCCTTGAACGGGTTTGGGACAGCAGAAGGTGGAGGCGACAGCCGGACAGAAACAGGGACGGGGGCCTACAGACCGACTCAGTCTGTAAAAGCATATCCTGAAAACAACAACAATATCAATGAGGGACCTGAACGAATACAGAGGAGGCTGGAAGTTCCTGTCGGTTTCCTTGGTGATCTGCAGCCTCTAGGAGACTCACTTGCTACTGACAGTGGGTGAGTGGGTCATGTATAGTAATACTAATATACTTGAGGTTATTCACTGTCAAATAAGTGGGACAATTTCCCATGAATCATGGACCCATGCATCAGAAACAATTTCAGAATAACAATTTTAATTGAATATAAAAAAAAACCATTACATTTTGCTTTTTGCGTTTAGTGGATGATTGGTGTCAGACTTACTTTGGACATGAAGCTGCATAACTGGCTCTTGCATCTCACAATTTTAATGTGAGATCCAGCTACTTTGAATGGCAGTGCAACAGCTTACATTATGAAGAATAACATGGAATGGCTCATTCGTGTAATGACTGCATTTTCTTTTAACATGGCTTTTAGCTCTCAAACATGCTAGCATGTAGAACAGTTTATTGTCTCTTCATAAATTGTGTCATAATTTGCATGATTTTTGTTCTCAGGTTTTATGATGCTCCCAGCTTGACATTCTCTGAACACACAGATGAGCGAGATATTGCCTACTGGAGGAGGAGAGGGCAAGACTTCAGTGCCCTGTTGGACTTTGCTGACCCTAGGGAGTTGCGTGTGTCTGGAGGGCCTTGGAGAGGCCCAGTGCTGGCTCCTGAGGAGCTAAGGACAGAAAGACCATTGGCGAGATGGGAAGAAGTTCAGTGGATGCGAGAGCCGATAGACTCAGGCCCAGAGACACTACGAGTGACTGGAGAAAGGAAGTGCCAAAGCTTGGGCACGGAGGAGTGGCGTCCTGCAGTAGGTCTGGGCCGGCAGTTATCTGATGGAGAAGCTGAACGCTGGTCTCAGGAACAGCAGCACCGTTTGCGGCCCACAGAGAGCAGTGTGCCTGCCACAGTCAGGATGAAGTCTCAGTCACTGCCCCGAGTTCTCTCTCCTGAAGATCCACAGTATGGAGAACATCCACAAACGGGTGCCTCAAGCCAGGCCCCCACACAAAGAAACAGCTCTGTGCCATACAGTCGTTATCATAATGAATGGCCATTAGGAGAAAGGTGGAGTGGTCAGAGTCAAGGTCATACTGCACTTGTGCCAAAGCCACGTTTCAGTCGTCCCATAAAGCCCCCATCTTATGAGACTCACCAGCAGAATAGGGGGAGTTGGGAAACACTTTCCTCTGAACCAGTTTCTAAACCCAGAGACCGGTCGATTTGCTATTCACAGAGCTTTGAACCATTAAGAGACAGGTCTGGATGCTATTCTCAGAGCGCAGAGCCATTACGGGATAGGTCCATATGCTTCTCACAGAGTGCAGAGCCACTGAGAGATCGAATAGTGAGCCATTCCCAAAGTGCTGAACCGCTAAGATTTGTTAGTCATTCACAAAGTGCAGACCTGTTAAGAGACCGCTTTTTAAGCCACTCTCACAGTGCTGACCTTTTAAGGGACAGATCACTTTGTTATAGCTCAGAACTACTTCGAGACAGGTCTATGTGTTATTCACAGAGTGCAGAATTACTGAGACCAGAGGCATATAGGGCAGATCTGTTTTATCAGGAATTGACTGGTATGGAGCCCCCTGGTTACATCCCACCCCCGTCTTACAGGAGATTTCTGCCTCCCAGGAGTGGACAGATTTACCGTGCAGACTCTGCACTTGTCCGATGGAAACGAGAACCAGTAAGTGCTGAGATGGGTGAGTGGTTTTCAAGAACAGCAGGAATGTCATGGTCAGAACGTCAGGAAGACAGGAGTATGGCAGTTGTTCCCAGACGTCCAGTGCATCCAGGGCCAGTCATACCAAATCGACCTGTTCAATATGTCCCTTTTGAAGACCAACGTCTTAGGCATATCTCAGGGGGGCCCAGTGGAAATTCACTCACAGATGCAGACAAGATCCGACATGTCAACAAAGAGCTTCCCTGCACTGCAACTTTAGGACAATCCACACATGATAGTGCCTTCCTCCCTCCACAGGGGCCGAGCACGGACACTCACAAACCAGCTCTCAGTGAACAGGAGAATGCTAACAGATGGAATAGAGGGTTGAACAAAAGCAATGAGAGTGCAGCACCAGACCAGAGCTTTTCCAAGTACTCCACAACATTTCAGACAAGACCCTCACAATCAGTTTTAAAAGGTGAGCGGAGTGCAGATCAGCAGGTTAAGGTAGACAGAATTACAGACCAAGGTCAAGTCAAGGTAGAGAGAACAGAACAGGTTAAAGTGGATAGACCTGCAGAGCAGGTCAAAGTGGACAAAATTATAGACCAAGTCAAGCCAGAAAGACTTGCAGATCAAATCAAAGTTGCAGAAGTTAAGCCAGAAAGATTTACAGACAAACAGATTAAAATAGATAGAATGCCAGATCAAATGAAAATAGATAAAAATCCAGACCAGGGTAAAACAGATAGATACTCTGAAAAACAAACAAAACTCGATAAACTGGCAGAGAGGATTCCAGACAAACCAATAAAATGTGAAAGAATTCTAGACAAGTCCAGTAAATCAGAGAGAGTTCCCGACAAGCAAGTCAAAGTAGACAAAATTCCAGAAAAGCTTAAGGGAGATAAGATGTCAGAAAAACAAAGTAAATCAGATAAATTAGCAGACAAGCTCATTAAATCAGAGAAACAGACAAAAGCAGACATTAGTGTAGAACAGTTAAAAGCCGAGAAAGTCACAGACAAACAGACAAAGGCAGACAAATCTATTGAAAAGGGTTCCTCAGAAAGTGTTTCCACAACAAAGACAGAAGTAGCACATGAGCCTGAGAAAAAGAGTGTGAAAAAGAAATTAAGTGAGACAATTTTCTGCCTGGTATCTGTCCCTCTTTCACAATCTAGTGGAAAGTCAAGAGATCAAAACAACAATGAAGAAAAAGAACCTGAATCCCCTCGTATTCCTCCACCTCCCCCACCAAGTTCCTCAAGTGAAAACAGCAACACCCTTGGTTCTTTGCCAAACCAAAGCCTCAAAAGCACATCCACCACCTCCACTGATTTGGAACTACAGGCACTTACACTTGGCAGTGCTTCCAGTAGCATAATCACCAGAAGAGCTCATCGCAGGAGAAACTCTCGCACTAAAATAATTAAGCCAAACCCCCATGATGAGCTAAGACGATATTCCGGGGCTTGGCCAGGGGACCAGTATCGTGACCAGGAAACCCAAACTAGTCCTGAACTCGCAAAGAGTGCTCAACATCCAGGTCCTGATAGAATGGAAGCACAAACACTGCCTGCTGTCCCAGAAGTAGAAGTCCCTGCTGAAAGTGGGTCAGGAGTTCCAGGTACTTCTGGGCCTACAGGAGGCACAGGGGCTACAGGAAATCCAGGGCCTTCAGGAACAACGGGGGCTACAGGAACTCCAGGGCCTACAGGAACTTCAGGGGCTGCAGCAGCCCCTGGGCCTTCAGACCCCAGTACTCCCTTTGGGTATCCTATGAAAGGTCAGAAAAGTCTGAAACCATCCAGCAACAGTGCCTTTTCAAGAACAGGCACCTTCAAGAGCACAGGTTCACACAGACCTCCATTACATCCTCCTCCACATCCACCACCACCACCTCCAACCCAACCACCATCCCAACCACCGCCACCACCCCCAACACAGCCTCCATCCAAATCACCCCCCTTGGATCAAGCTGAAGATTCAAAGTCAATTGGTGGCCCTAACCCAGAGGCTTTTGGTCAATTCCTGTTGAAGCCATTGAGCCGAAGGTCTTGGGATGCCATTGAGGAGCTTGAGTCCATTAATAAGGAATTGCAAGAGCAAGCAGGTAAGCGTCCTAGTGTTGACCAGTGTATTGAGGATCTTAATGAGGCATACAAAGATATCCTGGAGCTTACTACTGCCAGCAATAACCTTCCCAACCGTTCCTCCATGCAAATCCCTGACCGTATAAAAGCAAGACTGTCCACTGATCCGCTGGGAATGCCTGCAACTACACTTAGGTCCAGCCTAGTACCAGGAAGTGACCCAGAATACAGGGAGGTTAAGAGTGCCTTTTCCCGGCCATCAACAGGGAAGAGTGTTAGCTTCAGCAAACAGCTAAGGGAGGAGATTTGTCCAGCAGCTCCTCCACCAGAAACAGGTTTCAGAGATTACAAAACAGTAATGGCCCAGATAACTCAGCGCAAAGCCTGCAGATCAGTGAAGCTGGATGTCACAACTCCTAAGGAAACCTTAGTCAAAGATGAGAGTTTGACCGCACAAACCTCCTCCACTTCATCCATGTCAGCTGAGGTCCCATGGGGAGACAGGCAGCCCATGCAGGATGCCTCAACCCTAACCAGCCCCCCAGACTATGAGCACATCTGTCAAACACTCCAAATGGCCCGTGATTCTGGGGTGATCAGCCGAGGGGCTTCTGTAAAATCCAAACCAGGTAGTGCCATGAGCATTGATAATCAGCAGTATGTGGCCATGCCTAGTGGATCTGCACTAGATTCAGAGCAGCCAGGCTGCTCATTAGTATTAGATAATGAAAATAATTTGAGACAGGAGCCAATCACTTTATTAAGTGAAGACAGAACCTCTGGCTTTAGAAGGATAACAAATCAGAGTAACAAACTCCTTGGTAACAGGAG
Source organism: Gogo arcuatus (assembly GCA_028570945.1). Classification (NCBI taxonomy): domain Eukaryota; kingdom Metazoa; phylum Chordata; class Actinopteri; order Siluriformes; family Anchariidae; genus Gogo; species Gogo arcuatus. The sequence continues at coordinate 8,162,128 of JAOTRR010000024.1, forward strand.
TGTGCTGTGTGGCATTACAGGTGGCAAGCCAGTAGGAGACAAAGCAGGTTTAGAGGTGAACCCAGAAGTACCAGCTGACTGGCAGATACAGCTGTCACTAGCTGAGAAGCATATTGCCACACTTATCACTGGGGAAGGGTCGAAGCCTGGGTCAGCTGAGGCTCTAGATGAAATGAATGATATTAAGAGGAATGAAGGTATTCCTGCCAGTAAGTTAGAAGATCAAATAAATAAGGCACCAGAAGGAGACACCCTTGAAACCTGTGAACAAATTGATACCCAAGTAGAGAAACAAGAGACTGAACAAGTGGCTGAAAGTCATTTGACTCTAGAAATAAGAACTGATGGTGATAACAGAAGGAAGGAAGAAGAGGAGACAAAGTTAGAGCCAGAAAATTTCCAGCAGGAAGACTCTGTGACTAAAGGTACAGAATTACAAGCCCAAGAAGATGTGCAAATGCATGAGCCCAACAAGGAACCAAGTGTGATTTCAAGGCCAAACAAGGCTGCAGTGTGGACTCATTCAGGCTTAGACCCAGGACTTCTGCCAGAGTTTCCCCCAGATCACCTTCCCCTGTCTGTGTTAGCTAATCCAAATCGTAGATTATCTTTAGAGTTGGTTTGGGAGAGAAGTGGCTGGGAAGGAGCTAGGTGGAGCCTTGGAGGGGGTTGGGCAAGAGAAAGGCGATCCCTTGATGCTGAGAGGCAGGACTTAGGTGAGGATAGGTGGGGTTTAGAAAGTGATAGACAACAATCCAGTGGTGAAAAGCGTGGCCTAGGTGGTTGGCGTGGGTGTGGGATTGATAGGCATGGTTCAGATGATTCAGATTGGGATTTAGACACTGATACCCACAACATAAGGGATAAAGGAAGGGTTGTAGATGTAAAAAAATGGAACCCTAAGCAAGGGCAGGATCAAAATGAAGACCAAAGTAGTAATGTGTCTAATAAAGACTTAGTGGTGGACAAACATAATTTGGTAGACGAACAGATTCAAGGTGCTGAAGGGAGTCCAAGGGTCAAGGAGGTGCAAGGCTCAGGAAAACGGGGCAGAGTGCTTTCTCAGCGAATTGAGGCCCTACATGATCGTTTTATAGCCCCACCTGGACATGGTTCTGAAGAGAGGCTTGCCCGTATGAGGGAGGTGGACACTGTATCCCGCATGAGACGCCTTAGCCTTCGTAGCACAGACTCATGGGATGGACTATATGGGGTGGCCTTTGTTTCTAGTGCTGAAGAGCTGGGGAGGGATGATAGACAGTCCCTTCCTTCATCCCAGGAACTTCCAAACACAGCAGAGAAGGAGGACAGAGAAATCAGAGAGTACTGCTCAGACAGCAATGAGCCTTGTGAGACACAAGATAACCATCCAATTTCAGCAGGTACTTTGCCATTCTTTTAGTACTTTTTTGTCAGTCTTTACTGGTGTGCCCAAAATTTAAATTATGTTTTGAACTGGTTCATTAGTTCAATGGGTAAAATGGGTATAAATTAACTAGGTCATAAACAGGTAGTCTTTATAAAGTGTCATAGATAATATATGGACGACTGTAACACAGTTCCAAAATCTGATGTATACCGGTATCTAAAACAGAAATATTTAAAACACATAATCAAGGACTATAAACCAGATATGTGTGATTTTCTGAGTAAACCATCAAATATAGAATCCTTGCTGTAGTTAATTTCTCTCTTTCCCATACCTTGTTATAAGCTCTTTTTCAACCACCTGCTTTGGAATCTTGTGTCACAAGTTTGAATACACATTACTACCATCACAACGTCTTACAATAAAAGATGTTCATCAAAAGTATTCAATGAAAACGTGGTTTGGTAAAATAAACTTTATTTAGTCTAGGGCTTCTTACATGTTGTCAAACATCAGTTTTGAAAGCATGGCTGGCTTCAGATCCACTGTGGTACTAACTGGGATAAAGCAGTTTCTGAAGATGAAGGCATGTGTGAAAATGCATGTAATATAATGATACTACAGAAGCTCTATTTACATACATGTACAACCCCAAATCAGAAAAAAAGTTGGGATGGTATGGTAAATGCAAATAAAAAAAGAAAGCAATGATTTTTATATTTGCTTTGACTTGTATTTCATTGCAAACAGTCTGAACCGAAGATGTTTCATGTTTTGTCTGGTCAACTTCATTTCATTTATTAATATACATCCATTCCTGCATTTCAGGCCTGCAACACATTCCAAAAGTAGTTGGGATGGGGGCAATTTAGGGCTAGTAATGAGGTAAAACAATTAAGTAATGATGTGATTTGAGGTGAGGTCAACAGGTGATTGTAATTATGATTTGGTACAAAAGCAATATCCAGGAAAGGCCTAGTCTTTGAGGAGCAAAGATGGGCAGAGGATCTCCAGTT
>JAOTRR010000024.1:8187262-8197583 GCA_028570945.1 Gogo arcuatus
CACATACCTCTAAATAGTAAAACCAGAGAAACTGATCATTTTGCAGTGGTCTCTTTAATGAGAGAGAGAGAGAGAGAGAGAGAGAGGTGTGTGTATATTTCATTCATACAGAAAATTGCAATGCTGTTGAGTGAAATTGCTGTTTGTAATTATTTTTTAAAGAAAATTCTGGAGTAAGTAACTTTCAGACAAGAAACTCTGGATCCAGGTTATTCCAGTAATAAAGGTATGAGTAGCAGTATATGTGTCTCTGTGGTTTGTGATTTAAGGGAGATCACTTAAGTTCAGCTTAAAAATAGTGTGCATGTGAGCAGAGCATGTGTCAGGTTAGCGCAGACGTTTGTTTATATACATCTGAGGTTGAGCGTGTTTGGAGTGTGTGGCTGACTTGAGGAATAATTAGGAGTAATGACAGTCAAGTAGGTAGCAAAGTGGTAAGGACAAGAAAAGAAGAAAAAGACAAAGTTGTTAAAAGACATAGAGGTGGGAAAGTGGTATAAAAGAGTGTCTGATCCTGCAGAGCAGCAGATTAAAGGAAAGTGCACAAGAGAGCACATGGACAGAGCAGCAGGATAAACAAGGTTGCCCCACCCACTTACTGGCCTCCAGACCAATCACAGCACACATTACCTTATAAAGGGGATCCGCAGGACAGTGAAAGGCCAGGGATGAGGATACAGTGCATGTACAAACGTGTATGTTTATTTTATGTAAGCAAGTGTTTAATCGTGTTTCATAAATAAGAAATAATGTTCTCTCATTCAATAAATTCAAGATATCCAATTTAACAACAAAGTTGCAAAAACTACAGTATGGAGGATTTAAATGATAGTAAATGTCTTTATTCTTATTGATTGTGATTCTTATTGATGTTCTGAAAGAGGTACTTATAAATCGGTTGTTTTTCGATTATACAGTGAAAAATTGCTGCTTCTTTGCTTATGCTTGTTTTTTCCCCTCTTTTTCTTGTTGGTAGTGATGAGAAACAAACAAAAAAACATAATTGAGGAATGAAATTACATAGTAACTACTGTGGGTCAGACATTTTAATAGTATTCATAGCCCCCCCCATTAAAAAAAAAAAAAAAAAAAAATCATACTCTTGTGCACTCTAGTGAACTTTGACTCACAGGAATATTTCTTGGTATGTGAGTGAGTGAGTCTCTCCCATATGCAGATCTGCACTAATTTACCTTTGCCACCATTTTAATGCTAAATAATTGGATACCAACCAGAGATACACAATGCACATTTACACTCCATCAGCGATAGTCCTGAGAATTTAATACCTTTTAAACTTTTGCCTGCGTGTTGGTAAGTGTGCCAGAAGTCTGGGAATCCACCATGCGCCTACAATCCACTTATATCATCCAGGCTAATTTCTGCCTGCAGCCAGATTATAGCCTGTGAGCTGATTTAACACCCATCTCTCTCTCTCTCTCTCTCTCTCTCTCTCTCTCTCTCTCTCTCTCTCTCTCATATATCTGATTTGTCTCCCCTCCCCTGGATTGTGCGTGGGTCTACATTTCTATCACTTTGTGGTCTTGCCCAGTCTCTCTCTCTCTGTCTGGTCCGATTTCTAGGGCCCCCCCCCCCTTTTTTTAAATGTAATTTATTATTATTATTTTTTTATTTTATTTTTTTTAAACCTTCTTGTACTTTTTACATTGCAATATGTTTTGGAACTCTTGGATTACTAACTACCTCGGCCATGTCGCACAGTACAGCCACGGTAAGATCCTAGTTCCTTTCGCCTGGATACTGTTACCTGCCAGCAGGAAAGGATGAAGTGTGGGATTGTTGTGGTGCTAGATGTATGTCTGCTTGAGGGAAGGAGTGACAGTTGTGTGCTTGAGTTTGTACATGATACTGCCTGGTCTTTATCAGTTTGAAGTCTGAGCATAAGTTGGATTTTGTTCATATCATCAGAGTTTAAAGGTGATCGATCAATCATTGCCAACTTAAGTGATTAGGAAGTAGGGGGAAGAACGCACTGTAGAATGTTTTTGTATGTGCAAAATGGCTATGTAGTGTGTTTATTTAGCTTTACATGTCCCCTTGAGACCTTATGATATGGAAAATCTTCACTCTTTACAGTCCATGTATATGTACTCTAATGCTGGAGGCAACTTTTTTTTTTTTTTTTTTTTTTTCTTTTGACGCCATGTCAATGTGATGTCAGCGATCACACAAATCCAAGACTTTCTAACAATTAGTATTTCTCCAGGAAATTCACTTGTTTATACCTTGTTGCAGTACATGACTTTTCCCTTCGCAGTCTCTCCCCTGAGAGATGTATGTACTTATGAAGGAGGGGTGGTATTTATAGAGAGAGGTGTATCTTTTACTTTGTCCACCCCTTTTTATATTTTTAGAAAATCCCCCATTTCTCCCCTCTCGAGGTTGTTGGTTTGTGCCAGTCGGCGTTCTGGCACTTGCACAGAGCACAAACCCGTAGGCTTTGATCTTGGTGCTTTACTATGTTCACGTTTTCAGATATTCTAAGGGTTCAGGTGGTTGATAGGATGGCTGATTCTTTTTACAGATATGGTAAAATCATGAAAGGTTCTGTTAAAGGTACAGTTGATAATGTTTAAAGGTATTACTAGACTTAGTGTAATATAATTTTAAGGAATACCTCAAAAAAAACACACCTTGTGATTTCATAATTTTGCCCTGCAGTTAATTTAGCTAGTTTAGCTCTTCACTTTTTCCTAAAAAAAAGCACCATATGTAATTTCACCAGTCAGTGGGGTTGGCTGTGAGCCAAGTCGCAATAGCAATTTGACTCATGGACAACAGAGGACTCTTTTAAAAAAAAAATAAAAAAAAAAATTTACAAACTGCACATTTAAGCATGGAAAGTGCTTATATAGGATTTTTTTTTTACCTTTCTCCCAGACAAGGTTGGTCACTTTAAGGTTTGTAAGGAGGCACCTGTCTAATAAAACCTTTAGAAGACAGTAACATAAGCACTGCATTTGTCTATACTGGAATAGCTTTATGGCTATCTTTAAGATGGTGATTTTTAGTTGTTGCCATTTTAGTCTGACCTATACTCCACGAGCATCTGAAGGGGAAATATTTGCCTAGACCTAGCAGACATCGTAATAAAGGCATTGTATGTACCTCTCTGGTGTGAGGACTACTGTTTCCCATCCAAGTAATATTTTTGTCTCTTTTCACAGGGCTTTGTGGTGAGTCAGTAGCTAAAATCTGCAACGGTACACTACTACAGAAAGAAGCACCAAGGTGTGCTTTTCTTTTATTCCACTACAAGATTTAATGTTGTAACACACACACACACACACACACACACACCCTCCATTTCAATGTGGTGCAATAGAATATATCATCTCAATGATTTGTTGATCGTTTGTAGGATTTATATGGAATTATCATTGTAACCAGCAGATGGTAGGGTGAGGGAGCCAGCATGGTGAAATATTTTTCTTTATTAGTGTCCTTCCTGTTTGAAATATATTTTAAGGGTATTTCAGGCATACAAATTAGTAACAAGGAGGACTAGACTTGTTGGTGATGGAGGCATCTTCAACGCAGTTGCCATTGAGCTCTACTTGTTGACTTAATTAATTTTTTTAAATAGAAATTTTCCCAAACAGTTTTCATATCGTTCCCTCTGAAAGTATTGGAATAGAATGGAAAGGCTAATACATTTGTTTTTGCTATTTGGGTTTGAGGTCACAAGATGAATGAAACTTTCATTTATTTGATATTTACATCTTGCCGTCATGCATGGTATAGGTAGTGTCATGGCTTGGGCTTGAATGACTGTTTCTGGAATGGGCTCACTAATCTTTATTGATGTAACTCATGATGGTAGCGAAAGAATGAGTTCCTAAATCAGTCACATGTTCCAATATTTGAAATTCTGATCCATCATTTTGTTCATGTTTTGATCCAAACCCAAATGTCTTCAGTTTATAACAAACAAAAGTATTGGCCTTGCTTAATGAAGCCTGCTCACCATTCCCAGAACTACACCATGTAGTGAGTCGCCATTTTTTCATCCATGGATATTCCACTGTTTGAAAAAAACAATCCACAACAATCTGGTGACATCCTAAGCCATAGATTATAAATTGTATATTTTGTCAAAGTAGTTATTTTAAATTTCCAACCAAACCAATTTTCATATGGTTAGTCCATTTTAATAGACCAGAACTGGTCATGGGTGGCCTCGAACGAAAGAAAATATCAGGCATATTCTACTCAAAGCTTCCACATAACACGATGAAGAAAAAGTTTAAGATGGATTTCGAAGGGATCACTAACAGTGAATTTGCAGAGGTTTTGCTGCACAGAAAGCTAGCAGAGTAGCAGTCACGTGATTTCAAAACAAAAACAACGAACTGGACACTGGGAATGGCCCCTTTAAGCTGGTCAGACTCATGCATCTGATCATTGGGAATACATGTGTCGATTATCTGCCTTTTAAAAAGTCATCATATCACAAATCCTTAAAACCATACACAAAACTTTGAGCACACTCAAGAACATATAAATGTGGAAATCCAGGTGCACAAACCTCTAAGTAGTGGGATAAAGGTGATCTGCTATTTGAATTGTTTACTGAATGGGGTGATCAAAGTCATAGAGCCTTTGAATAGCGCAGCTCCCTTTGTGATGTTATCTGGTTGAACCTTGTATTACAAATGTATGTGTTCCATTCTCTAACATTTGCCTCTGGGTTTGTAGAGATTTCAGGACAAAGCTGTCCATCTGCCAGACTCTCTGGTTTTGTTATTGGGTCTGGACATTTGAGTTTAGATCAATCTTCTTTAAAAGCTGACAGTCAGCTCTTGAATTATTAACCCGTCATGAAAATAATCCCTTATAAGACAAATGCAATGAATGATATTTTAAGCTTGAACTCATGGAGACATGGAATAATTTTATTTTTAATAAATATTACGTGTTAAGGGTAATATGTACCAATCAAAATGTTATCAATCTAGTGTAAGATTGTAAGTTTTTAAAAATGCACTGAATCACCGAGCAACATTTCGTCAGAGTATTACGGAAGGTTTCTCATGAATCGAGTACGCTCTTCTATTAGTTATTATTCAACCCAAAGATTAAATGTACACTGTGTCTTCAGAACTTGCATTTCACATGTTTAAACTATAATTAGAGCTCATAATAAAGTTGCCTGATTTGTCATTAGCCACCAAAAAGAAGTGTGTGTGTGTGTGTGTGTGTGTGCGTGCTGGGTATCAGTATGTGTTCACTGCAGACGTTGGTAATCGGCGTACCCTGTTTAGATTGGGCAAGTAGAACTGAAGCCATGCATTAATAGATTAGCTCCTAATCTATTCCTGTAGGTAGACCATGAGGACAATCAGAGTCCATGACACAATTTACTAATTCTTCTTAAAATGTCACACAGGAGCATGAAACTGACACAGGCTTCCAAAACTCCCTTGTTTATTAAAAGTTTCTCAAGCTGTGTTATCACTGAAATTGTTGGTGGTCTTAGTGCTCTATATAGAAAGTTAGAATTTTACTTTTGGGTTGCTTGAAATGCATTCTGTTTCTATTCATGACATTTCTGTCTGCAGTAGTTATATTTTGCTGAGCCCACCGTTTTTCAGACATTTAGGAAGGGCTAGTATTCATGTTTTGAATATTTTATTCATGAAATAAGATTCTTTATATTAACTGTACTGTGCTTTACAGCTTTACAAGAGACTTTTCCAGTGAAAACACACACACCGTCACAGATATCGAGGACAAAATCCTTGCTGTGCTGCCCAAAGGTGAGTGATCCTAAGCCTCCATCCTTCACCTGGAGAAGTTTAGAGAGATTTTTGAGAACCTCACAGACTCTCTTTGTAGTTTCAGAGTTACGAAAACATTTTGAAACTGATATCACAAGTGATCAATAAAATGAAAAGGTGAGTATATCTACTAAATATCACATTTATAGAGCAGAGGTTCTTAACCTGTGGGTCGTGATCCCTGGGGTGTCATGAGAGTGGCAATTTTAATAGGTGCATGCAAGGTTTACCTAATGGCTCCATCTCACCTTTACAAGCTCTGATATGAGGTGAGATCTTTATTGGGGGGAAAAATGGGATTTAAAACAAACAAACAAACAAAACTTTCAGTGTTTCTCTGTGAATCAGGCTTCTCATATCTGTGCATCACTGCAGGCCCAGCCATCCCATTAAGTGATTAAAGGAGTCATACTGGGGAAAAAGGTTAAGAACCCCCATTCTAGAACATATATCTGCTGACTACTGACAAAATTTCAAAGCAACCACAAATATCAAATAAAATGGCATTCTCTTTAGAAAAGAGAGGATTGCACGAAGGCTGGAGGGTATAGAGACAGATGTGCCATCTGCCCTGGCTACAAGTATGCAATACACACCAGGCCTGGTGACCAATCGACTGTTGGAGGAGGACATGCCACGGTATACACGTGCTTCAGACTCTGCTGAGCCAGGTATTGTGCTTGTAAGAAGTCACCTCATAAATCGACTGCTGTCATGTGACTGCAGATGTTTGCCAACTAGGAAAATGCCCAAATTAAAGTGAAACACCCCCATTTTTCCAATTCCTATCATAATGTTAGAGTAAATTAAGCAAATACCGCATACTGTTTGCTAGATCTCCTTTGCAAAACTCGACATTGTCTGAAATAATGTTATATAATTATAGAATTAAATGTATTATGATTCATTTCTGTGTCCTGCCCATACTTGATTTTCTGCTCTCTTTCATTTTGCCACAGTGAGGCGTTACAGTCGTGATGAGCTGGACAACACAGAGAGGCAATCAAAGGCACAGACGCAGCCCAATTCACAATTTCCTGTGCATCCTGATCAGTCTTCCAACCCCGAAAGCCCTGACCTGAACAGTCTTAGCTCTAAAGCTGAACGAATAGCTCGCTACAAAGCCGAGCGCCGGCGCCAGTTATCAGAACGTTATGGGATCCTCCTTGACCAGGAGTCGGATATAGACTATGCGCCACGATACGCACGAGCCCATGGAGAGTCATTGGACAAACAAGCTTTGCCTGATGGGGGGCATGGTCAGAAACTGGAACGATGGAGAGAGGAGAAGGGGAATGACAGTAGTGCCGATAGGTCAAGATACAGTAGCTCAGGTGTTGGCCGGGTTTCCATGCCCACTGATGATTCTGCCTCTCACAAACATGGGGAAAGAAGAAACACTTTCAGTTCTCGAGACAAGAGATTGGATGCAGAGCAAGAGAGCGAAAGGGGCAACCTGGAGAACTACCGGAGAACACCAGACAACAATCCCCGATCATACCCACAAGAAGCTCCACCCACTGTGGAAAAGGGGCCAGCCCAACAGACCAGAGCTGTTGCTGCAGTGCCTAGATCCCCCCGGGCAGCACGCCGTGCTTCATTGCCTTCCACACGTCATGGAATCTCTCCAGGAGACCTGTTCATTGAGCAGCAGGCACAAAGCATCCTCAGCCGACAGGGGTGAGTCTATGAGCTTCTGTTTTAGTATGTCCTTGATTTCCCCCCCCCAAGGTTAATCCACTATAAACATGTTTCATGATTCAAAGAAATGCTTATACAAAACCCTGGATGTCGGCAAACCATCAGCTTTTACGTTTATTAATTTACATTTATCATTATGTTGGAGGAATGATGTTTTGATAAGGTTGTTCAAGCTCAACTTCTCTAAACTGCTGAAAAAGCAAGTAAGATTACTGGCTGTTTGCAAATTTTCAGCCATTTTTAATTGGTGAGTTTTACTTGCCATTTCAAAGAACAACTTTGCCAGAAGCTTTTCCATAGTCATTTACCATAGTTGTACTTAAACACCCTTTTGGCTTTTATATAATGATGCCCATGACTACTTGGTTTTAACCTCATGCTGTCTTCTGAAGAGATCTAGAGGAAAACAGTTTTTCCCTGGAAACACAATGTTATACTTGCTTAAATTAATATCAAACAATGTTAGCTGTGGTTTTAATCCTCCCATCACTCAGTTGGTTCAAGTTTGGTATTGGGGTACAGAATGGGTGTCATCCAGTGCCCATGGCATCACATCTCTCCAATTTTCAATAATAAGCAACAGACAGTAGCAGGTGATATGCAGAAAGAAGTCTACCAATAGAATTCTTTTTTTTTTTTTTTTTTTTTTCTTGAATTGCAGTTAAGCAAAACTGCAAAGGTAACTTGCGTATTTGCCTTAAATGTTTTACCCATGTTGATGAACCCTGATCGGCCAGCAGTCAGGAGACCTTGAACTGTTGAGCAATTAAAACTGTACATCAGGCAAGAATGGGGCCACATTTTACTTTCACAACTACAGCAATTGGTCTCCTCAGTTCCCAAACATTTACAGTGTGTTGTTAAAAGTACAGTTGATGCAACACAGTGGTAAACATGCCCCTGTCTCAACTTTTTTGAAACATGTAGCTGGCATCAAATTCAAATTGAGCATATATTTGATTTGTTTTTCGAAAATGTTCTCAGTTTCAACATTTGTTGCTGTACTATTTTCAATGAAATATACGGTTTCCATGATTTACAAATAATCACCTTCTGTTTTTAATTGTTTTACCAGACATTTTTGGAATTGGGCTTGTACATACAGCATACCTAATATTTGGTTAAATGTCCCTTAGTAAGTTTCACCTTGACCAGATGCCTTTGTTAGCCATCAACAAGCTTCTGGAAAAATTCTGGTGGGATATTAAATTCAATTAATATCCAATAATAATAATAACCAGTTCAATTAAATTGGTTGGTTTCCTGGTTTATCTGACTTTTAAGCACAGTTCACGTATTTTCCATAGGGTTGAGGTCAAGACTTTCGGAAGGCCATTCTAAAAGCTTAATGTTTATTTTATCCATTCCACAACCAATTTTGGGTTTGGGGGTCATTTGTCCTGTTGGAACACCCAATTATGTCCAAGATTCACCCATCTAGCTTGATGGTTTGAGGTTGTGCTGAGGAATTCTGAGAATTATTTCATCCACTTTGTTTAACCATTCTTTACAGTTGATACTGTGTTCTTGGGGTTGAATGCCTCACTTTTACTCCTCCGAACATACCTCTGGTCATTGTGGCCAAACAACTCAATCTTTCTTATCTGACCATAAAACTTTCCTCCAGAAGGCTTTTTCTTTGTCCATCTGGTCAGCTGCAAACTTTAGTCAAGCTCAAAGGTGCTGATTTTGGTGCAGGGGCTTCTTTCTTGGATGGTAGCCTCTCAGTCCATGGTGATGCAAAACCCGCTTGACTGTAGACAGTGAAACTGTTCCAGCAGCTTTCAGTTCATGGCAGGCCTGTGCCTTGGTGGTTCCTGTGTTCTGACCATCGAAACTAATTTCTTCTCAGCTGAGGGTGCCAATTTGGCTCTTCTTCCAGACCTTGGCAAAGTTGCTACACCTCCCGATAAATTGTGCTTGTTAACCAAACCCTTTTTGTTGGCACAGAGAAGCTACCAGCTATAGCCAATCATGATCACTAACAGGAAGTTAAGAGCCATTGGAACTTTCAGTACCACTGAATTAATAATAATAATAATACAGTGAGTGTATGTATATTTTTGACTGTGTTTTGTAATATTGACCGTGTTTCAAGAAAATCCAAAATAAACTAAAACGTGTGCACCAGTTTTTTTTTTTTTTTTTTATTGAAGATGTTGCACAGTCATTTCTCCCCAGAAAAAGATCAGTTCAGAGAAATCATTGAAAGCTCAATATTGCTTTGACAATCCATGATGAGTTTATATAAGCTTCTGACTGCAATTGTATATGCTATAAATTATATTAACTTGATTTTGTATTATGTACACACTAAAAGCAGGTGTCTAAAGATGGTGATTTCAAACGGCCTGACTGATTCATTAGGGTCTGTTATTGGCAAACATTTATTAAAGCTCTTTTAACATGTTTTCAAATTTCAAATGTTTCCATTTTTTTGGGTTCTGTTGGAGTGATCTCTTAATCCTAAAACAGCATCAACCTAAAAGACCGAATATCACACTCTAATGGGATAAACCAACTTGATGTTCTGTGATTGTGGTGATGAGCACAAAACATAACCATAGCTAAAAATTGTCCATGTCCATGGGTCTGAACCTCACAATTAAGGTTGAGTGCATTGTTAAATTGTCAGTGATAGTTACCAGTTTACCATTTCTGGTTCATTTGTTATCATTATAAGCTGCCCTGTTTTGGCCATTGTTCTTGGGGGCAGCCATGGCCTGAAGGCTAGAGAAGCAGCCTTGGGCCCAAAGGGTCGCTGGTTTCTGGGACCGGCAAGAAAAATGTGAGGGGAGTTGAGTGAATGAACAACACTT
>JAOTRR010000024.1:8238446-8249824 GCA_028570945.1 Gogo arcuatus
TATACACACATTTTTTATATATATATATATATGTGTGTGTGTGTATAAAGCAAAAAAGTTTGAGAAGCAGTGTATTTCATTAGAGACCATATTTTCTAAATGTCTAGAATCTGATGCTTTGCTTTTTATATTCTAGTCTGTTTTGTAGGGATTTCTGAGTTGGTGAGTACTTTTTTTTTTTTTTTTTTTTTAAAACCACTGGACCTCACACAAGCACAGAATATCTACTATGCACTGCTTTACTTTTCCATCACTAAGGAATCTATTTCTGTTGCTCTTCCTTTTGCACACTTTCTCACTTCTGCCAACTTGACATATATTTCCTTTGATAAGAAGCTGAACATATACACATCAATAGAAGTGTAAGGTTTGACTCTGTTGTGCTTACTCGAGCTTCAGGTTTCAAAGGCTTTGAACTTGATGAGCATGATCACACCCTGAAACTTTCCTGCACTGAGACTAAGACGGTTTGAAAAACTGAAACAAGCACGACTAATTGATATTGTTATTTGACAATACCAGGACATCTGCTGGCCAATAAAATTCATTATATATTCAGTGAGACATTAATGGACCTGGAAAACTTGGATTCTCAAGGCTTTCATCAAGCTATACTACAGTGAAATGCAGTGTGACTTGAGCATTTAAAAACTTTGAGGAACCTTGAATTGCTAAATCCAAGGTTCATCAAAGTTGAAGAATATGAAATTAAAGAATATAGTTATGTACATTCTGTTCCTTTACATAATCTAAAAATCATGTCAGATCAGTGAGTGATACATTGCTTCTTGAAGCTTCTTTACCAAAAAAAAAGGTACTTACAATACAGTAATGGAACTATGATGTCACTATAGTGCCTCACAGATACAACAGACAGAACACAGATATGGACCCTGGCAGATGGCACGTCAAAGTGCTCTCTTATTAAGTGTTCTGTGAGGAGAGAGGGAATGGGGGAAGGGGTGGAAGGAGAAGTCATGTGGTTCAGGGGCAGAGTGGTAAAGGTGGCTTTACCTGGTGACATGGCTGAATCCTCTGTGGGTTGTGGGGCAGGCAGGTCACGTGTGTCTTTGGTCAGAGCCGAAGGCAATAGGTCAGAGCTCTTTCTGACAATAGGAGAGCAGAGGGATCCAGACTGAGGAAGTCTCAATGGGAGGACCACGTTGTCATCAGGGCCGCTGTCTATAGGGAGAGGGTATCAGCGTACCTACCATTAGTAAACTCTACTGACTTGGAATGCTGACAGCACCCTTTTATACTCTCCTGAAAGTTCAGAGAGGGTCAGCAATGACACCGCTTAGTCCCCTACAGCTGTGCCTATTGTCCATCGTGAGGAGTGAAGAAATGTGTTCTTCAGCTGTCCACAACATCAATGCTGAAGTGGTGCTATACCTTCAGCACCTGGGGGATGGTAGCACAAGGAGCGTTGGCACTTTTGTGCAGGGAGACTGTTCCAAGCCTATTGTCTATGGAGCATGAACCCAGAGGATCTTTGAGAGAGACAATCTGCATTGTCATGCTGGACCACCACTTGGTGTTGAACCTGAAATGAGAAGTCCTACAGCAAGAGATACCAACGGGGGATATGCAGGGATTGGTGTCTTTTGCCTTCACCATCCACTGCAGGAGGGTGTGGTTGGTCACCAGGGTAAAGTGCCTGCCTGCCTGCCAGGTAGTACAAGAGTTCCTCTATGGCCCATTTGATGACCAGGGCTTTTTGCTCCACAGCGGCATAGCACCACTTGGCGGGGGTCAGCTTTCTACTTGCGTAGAGCAGGGGTGTTCCTCTCCCTTGAAGTTTTGGGAGAGCACAGTGCCCAGACTGGTTTTTGCTGTGCACTTTGAAGGGCCTGTCAAAGTTGGGGTTCCAAAGTACCGGTGAGTGCCTGCTTCAGGGCCTGGAATGCCTGCTAGGCTGCCTCATACCATCAAACCCAGTCTAGCTGTCCTTTCATCAGGTTGGAGACAAAACCTAAAGCCCCATGGGGGCCCAAAGAGGAGGATCCAGAGGCCTGATGAGGTGCTGAATGCTGTCTTGGGTCTGGCAGTAGGGGGTCAGGGCCAGCTGCTAGGAGCCTTTGGTGAGATCCAAGGTGGAGATGAAGTGGACATTCCCAAGATGGTCCTCCAGGTTGCCTACCCAGAGGAGACAGTAGCAGTCAAACTCCTGAGACTTGGTTGAGCCTCTGGAAGTCGTTGCATATCCTGAGACTCTGTTGGGCTTGGGGACTGCAACAATGGGGCTGGACCAGGGCCTGGCAGATGCCGCCCTGCAGCATCTTGGCCACCTCACCTTCGATGGCCTGGTGGTGGGTCTCTGGGATTCAGTAAGGTTATTGCCAGATAAGGTTTTGATGTCATGCTGGATCAGGCAGGTCCTGCCCTGTTCCACTGAGAACATGTCCCCAAACTGGTTGGCTGGCTCCTGCTGCTGAGCAAGGGTGAGGTCCTGTCCTTGCTGGACCAGTGTATGCCCTGGAGGTTCTGTGAAGACAGGAGTTTTTCAGGAGGTTAACATGGCATAGTTGGGTGTCCTTGTGCTTACATTGCTGATGCAGATGATTCACTGGACTTGCATTCTGGATTGTGCATGGGCCTTCCCAGTGGGCAAGGAACTTGCAATTAGGGTTGAACAGGAGAATGTGGTTGCCTGGCTGTAACTCCCTGACTGCTGCTGGCCTCTTGCAAATATTGGTGGGTGATCAGAGCGATTAGGGGTAGGGGGATTGCTGTGCCTCCCATGCCTCTTGGGCCACATCAGGCAGGCCCCCACGGTCACATGCCAAACAGGAGCTCAAAGAGGGTAAAGCCGGTGGAGGCCTGTGGCATCTCATGGAATGGTGAACAGGATGTAGGGGAGGAGGAGGTCCTAATTCCTTCCATCTTTGTTCACTACCTGATGCAGCATCCCCTTCAAGGTTTGGTTGAACCTCTCCACAAGTCTGTCTGTTTGGGGGTGGTAGATAGAGGTCTGAGTCTGCTCGACCTGCAACAGCTGGCACACATCAGTCATTAGCTTCGAAATGAAGGGCATACTTTGATTGGTCAGGCTGTCCTTGGGGACACTGACATGGGGGAAGAGGAGGACCAGTTCTTGTTGCAGAACATGAATTTGCCTGGCCTTGGGGTCTCATTGGGGTCTCGTGTGAATTCTAGATATCATTTAGTGTACTGTGAAAATTGAGTAGTAGGTACTACGGGCTGTTTGAGTTTCATTTGGCAACTTGCAAAAGTAAGTTTTTCATGCATGTGTGTCTCTTTCTTTCATAAGCACTGTATATGTTCTGTTTTCTCAGAAAGCCCTGGAGATGAAGAGAGAGGAGTATGAAGCCTTGCCAGGGTGGAAGCAAGTCAATCTAAAAAAAGCCAAAGGACTCTTTTAGTTGCCTCTCATTAATGATGTTGACCATGGTCTGTTTCCGTCACAGTTATGGTTCTGTTTGCACTTGAGTAGTGTGACCTCGGTCATGAAAATGATGCCTTCAGGAATCAGTCACTGACAACAGGGTGATGTGGGTCATGCCAAATGTCACATTATGTTTAACAGTATTTACCTGCTATGGTGTTCGTCTCTGATGTGTTTTGTCTGTATGCACTTTCAACAGGCACCACTATCTGTAATATCACATTTATATGAACTGTGCTGTGCAGTAAGTTTCTGTACCATCTTTGACAACAGCTGTTCTGTTTTCTTCTTATTAAAGGTAATCAAGTCTGGCTTCACTGTCTTCCTAACTTTTCTTGGGAAAGTGCTGTATGCTTGAAGAAAATGTAGCTTAATTTGTAGCAAGGGGAGTGTACTCTCTCTAATTTTCAAGTTGCTCTTGTATTTTCCATCTCAAGTGGAGCTTACAAATATGTAAGTTACTTTTACTGTGTGAATGAACTTTGACTGTTGTCAGGTGATCTCTTGCATTAAAGGTCCTTGAGTCATTGATTGTGCTTGTTATAACACTATGAAAGATGTGAGGATAATTAAAAGTTGAATTATTGAAAAACACTGTAAATGTACAGCATAGTGCCTTGCTTTTGTGTACAGTTTATATATAGAATGGACTTGAGTCTGTATTTCAAAGACTAACTTTGTGATAAAGGCAATGGTAATAAAGAATATTTACACTTCACCACGATAAAGTAGATTTTTTTTTTTTTGTCTGTCTACATTGGTTTGAATAGGTTTTAAGACAGTGTAGGTTTGCTAACATCAGATCACTCTACTTCTCCCCCCTCAATAAAACTTGCTGTATTCTGTTTATTGTGCAAATTTATTGTTTACATTATGTAAGACATTGAATTTTTGGTAACATGTAAGAACATTCTGTAAATATTTGTCCTGTTATTCACCACTGGAATTTTAGTTTAACAACTCAGCAAATAGAGTAACAGTAATGTTTATCTAATAACATTTGTTTGAGATATTCTCCTGTTAGCAAGGTAATTGAGTAGACCTGCAAGAATAAAGAGCAAATATGATTACAGTAAGTCTAATCTTTGGGATTAGACTGATTAGATTAATCCCAAATCTGATTAGATTCACAACTTTAGGAATGTGATTAGATATTACAACTGTAATAATTGTTGAATAACTTCCTACTTCCTTATATTGGACCACTAGAGCAGTTTCCTTCCACATCAATGGCCAATCTGTAAGCACTAATGGATGACTTGAGATCAGTGCTTTCAGTAAAGACGTCAGTGACGTCACTGGTGGTACAGACTGGTGTAAGCTCTATGCTTAAAACTGTGCTGCCCACAGTCCAAATATTGAAATGCTGGCTCAAAAGGTGTGTGATGCTCCAGCAAATGTGGGTTGCATCTCCAGCACAGAGGCACTGACCCTTAATGAAATCATTCCCAAAACAGCAGGTGTAATGAGTACAGAAATCCTACAGGCATCACTCCAATCAATAGGAACCCGACAATTGTACGTTTGCTTCAACAAACCCAGTAATCTACTGTACTGGACTGTAGGCAGTGATCACTGATTTGGTTGACAAAGATTATAAGGCAAGTTTGACTTACTCAAACACCATTGTTGGAGCCTGGTAAAAACATTCTGCCACTAGTACCTGTACAGATCCTAGCTACACGGACCGAGTCAGTATGAGCTAGATATTTGAGGCAGGGGGCTAACTTTAGGAATGCCTGCAAACTACAGTGTCGCAAGAACCAAGCATGAGATAAGAGGATGCAAGTGCAGTTAGAGGTGGTTTTAATGGGAGTTCAAGCAAGCAGAATCATGGTCAGAACAGGCAGAGGTAAACTGAGGCACAAACAGGATATCGTAGACTAAATTCAAAATACACAGTCGTAAGCAAAACGGGTCAAACCCTTGGAAACTGGCACAATAAACAAACTGCTTGGTATGAACAGCGTGAGCAAGATCAATACATCACAATGTGAGTGTATGTGTGCACAGAGTCCTGAAGTAGAGTGGCTGTGATTGTGACCAGGGGTCCATGATTAATACTCAGGTGATGGGGAGTGGTGAGGTGCATGCTGGGAAGTGTAGTGCAAGGTGTGTAATGGAGTGCATGAAGCTGCAGGAGACTGAGAACAGGCAGTGGATGTGATGGAGTCCCCCAAAGAGCTCCCTCTGGGAGCTGAATGCTTTCCAGGATAACCTCTGGGATGAGGGCCAGGTTTGTCAGGGTGTGTAGCATGGAACTCTTCGGGGAGCATGGGGTCGAGGATGTCCTTGGCAAGGACCCGACTTTGCTCCTCGGGACCGTACCCCTCCCACTCCACTAAGTACTCGAGGCTCTCATCCCACCTACACGAGTCCAATGATGGCATGTTACAGTGTAGGC
Organism: Gogo arcuatus; assembly: GCA_028570945.1. Taxonomy (NCBI): domain Eukaryota; kingdom Metazoa; phylum Chordata; class Actinopteri; order Siluriformes; family Anchariidae; genus Gogo; species Gogo arcuatus. The sequence goes on from JAOTRR010000024.1 coordinate 8,244,257, forward strand.
TGGTTGGTCCTCTACTTTGAGGGGCTCTGGGGGAGTGCTGGCTAGGGAGTGAGAGGCCAATGGTCCAGATGTGACAGGCTTGAGGTCTGATGCGTGAAAGGCGGGAACACTGCAGCAGTGTAGGGGTAATTCAAGACTAGATTACTTCATTGATTTGCTTGAGAATTTTGTACAGACTAATGTAACATGGATTTAACTTGGGGCAGCTGGGCAGGTTTTGGATGTCCCTGATGGCTAGCCAGACCCTATCTCCGGGCTGGTAGACAGGGGTCTCTTCCCAACTGCGGTCAGTGTTCTGCTTGTGGTGCTGGATGGCCTGGGTGATGCGCTGGTGTGTGGCTTCCCACACCTGTTCGCTCCTCTCAAACCAGCTGTCCACAGCCGGGGGGGTCTGTAGGATTGCTGTTCCAAGGGAACACGGTGGGTTGGAAACCCAGTACGCATTGGAAAGGGGTAAGTTGAGTGGTGGAGTGCCTCAAGGAATTTTGGGCGTATTCTGCCCATGGGAGGAAGTGTGACCAGTCCTCCTGGTTGCCGATTTCTCGGTTCGCTCTCTCATCTTGCCCATTGGCCTGTGGGTGGTATCCAGACGTGAGACTAACTGCGGTGCCCACTTTGTCCATGAAACTTTTCCAGACTCTGGAAGTGAACTGAACCCCCTGATCACTCGGAACATCCTTGGGGATGCCAAAGTTGTGGAAGACTTGGTTAAATGATAGCTCTGCTGTCTTGAATGCTGTGGGAAGGCTAGGTAGCAGCACTAAGTGGAGGAAGCATGAGAAACAGTCACTGATAACCAGGATTGTGGTGTGCCCCTAGGATTCTGGGAGGTTAGTAATGAAATTGACTGCAATGTGGGACCAGGGATGTTGAGGTGTTGGTCGCAGCACAAGTTTGCCTGCAGGAAGGGTTTGATGGACTTTGGACCAAGCACACTCGGAGCAGGATGAAACAAACTTGTTAATATGTGATCATGTGAGGCCACCAGTACTTGGCTTTGAGGAGTTGATAGGTGCATTGTACCCCTGGGTGGCGTGTGGCTGGTGAAGTGTGAGCCCAGGTGCTCAAATGACCTCTGAGGTATGGAGGAACATATGTGAGGACAGTTGGCATGGACATGGTATGGTAAGGTGCAAGCGAGCTCTCAGTCGATCTCCCAGGTAATGGCGTTAATGAAGCATGAGGAGGGCAGGATGTGTTCATGTACAGACTTGGGCTCATTGGTACCATACTGTCTGGATAGGGAGTCGGCTTTTGTATTGCAGGAACCAGGATGATAAGACTGGGTAAAGTGGAACCAGGAAAAGAATAAGGCCCATCTGGCCTGACGTGTGGGTTCAGTCTCTTGGCTGTGCACAAGTACTCTAGGTTCTTGTGGTCAGTGAAAACAGTGAACAGGTGGTTAGCACCCTCTAGCCAATGTCTCCACTCCTCCAGTGCCAACTTGACGGCCATCAGTTCCCTATTCCTGCCACCATAGTTTTGTTTAGCGGGGGATAGTTTCTTGGAAAAGGTGGCCACTGGGTGCAATTTGGGCTTTTCACCAAAATTGTTGTGATGGAACAGTGCGAAGTGCTGTGTCTGAAGCGTCCACCTCATCTGTAAAAGGTTTAGTTGGGTCAGGTTGTTTCAGGATGGGCGCGGAAGTGAATGCGGTCTTGAGGGCAGAGAAAGCTGCTTCTGCCACGGGGTTCCATGTGAGCTTCTTGGCTCCCTTCTTAAGGAGGGAGGTGAGGGGCAGAGCAATGTCACTGAAGCCATGAATGAAGCAGCGATAGAAATTGGCAAAGCCCAGAAAACATTGCAGGTCCTTGACACTTTAAGGGGCAGGCTGTGACTGTGGAGACCTTGGATGGCTCCATGACAATTCCCTTGGGACTGATTATGTATCCCAGGAAGGTGACTGTGGGCACATGGAACTTGCACTTTTCACCCTTCACATACAGTTGGTTAGCCAGGAGATGTGAGAGAACTTACTTAACGTGAGAGACATGGCTTTCATGGGACAGGAAATAAATCAGGATGTCTTCAACGTACGCAATGACAAGTTTTTCAAACAGGTCCCTTGATACGTCATCACAGGCGAGTTCTGTGAGGATGTCAGCGTTGAGCCCTTGGCAGAAGACGGGTTTCGGGGCTGGATTGTTTCACCCACTGCCTGCTGATAAGGTGCAGAACTCAAGGGCGTATTCAGTCGCTTGCCATGATCCTTGGCGAATAGACAGTAGACTTTCACCGACATCTTTCCCCTCTGGTGTGTGATCAAAGATTCTTCTGAACATTGAGACAGAATTCATAAGTTAGTGTAGATCCACTACCCTGCTTCCAAACAGTGGTGGCCCACCTGAGAGCTTTGCCTGTGAGTAAGTTCATGAACTGAGCCACCTTGTCATGATCAGAAGCTCCTTCTTTGGCTGCAAAATACAACGAGCACTGGAGTAGGAAGCTGCGGCACTGGGTGGCGCCCCTGGCAAACTTGTCTGGATGAGCGCTCAGCAAGCTTGTGGTGAGCAAATAGGTCTGCTGTGGTACTTGCATGGAGCGAGGCAGAGACAGCTGTGAGAGCACATCGGCTAGCTGCATGAGCTTCTCCTCCAGAGCGCAGAGACATTGCTGTTTGCCCATGAGCTGGCCCTAGTTGGTGAGAGTGCTGTGCAGGCTTTCTCTTTCCCTCTGCTGCATCCATGTTGCGGTGAAGTATTCGGTCACGAGAACCAAGCACGAGAGAAGTAGATGCAAGTGCAGTTAGAGGTGGTTTTAATGGGAGTTCAATCAAGCAAGCAAATCCAAAACAGCAAGCAGAATCGAGGCACAAACAGGATATCATACAGTAAATCCAAAATACAGAGCCATAAGCAAAACAGGTCAAATGCTTGGAAACTAGCAAGATAAACAAACAGCTTGGTATAAACAGCATGAGCAAGATCAATACGTCACAATGTGACCGTCTGTGCAGAGTCTTTAAGTAGAGTGGCTGTGATTGTGAACAGGTGTCCATTATTAATACTCAGGCGATGGGGAGTGGTGAGGTGCAAGCTGGGAAGTGTAGTGCGAGGTGTGTAATGGCGTGAATGAAGCTGCAGGAGACAGAGAACAGTCAGTGGATGTGACAGAGTTGAGTTTCAGAAACTGCAACAGTGTGTGGACTGATTTAAGCAGGATACAGCACACCCATTCAAGATCTAAGCAACCTAATTTTTTAAACCCACTGCCATTTCATGTGATATGCATACCAGCTGTCATGCAATCCATGAACAAACATGCCATGTTAGTCATAGGATGCCAGTCTATTGCAAGGCAACACACACACACACACACACACACACACACACACACACACACATTAGCAATTAGTGTAGCCAAAACACTTACTGGCATATTTTTAGGAGGAGGAATCCAGAGGAAATCCATAGGAAGTACATGGGCAGAGATTCCACAGTAACCTTAGCTCAGGATCAAACCAGAAGCCCTGGAGCTCTGAGATGGCAATGCCAACTGTGCCACCATGCCAACCACCAACCACAGTTAAAAGATTTTCATATACTGCTGGATAAACCTGACTCTTAAAAAGTGCACATAAAACTGGAAGTACAGTTTTTTTCAGTTTCAACTAAAATCTAAATATTAAAAGATCCTCTTAAAGTGATTTTTCTTACCACTTTAACAAATTATTTTTTAAAAGAATTTTTTAACAACAGGCCTGAACAGTAGCTAAAACTGACCTGGCATCTGCCTTTTTTTAAACATGCTCCAATGACAAAACACCCTAAAAATAATCTGCCTTTTTTCCATGCAGGTGGAGTAATATGATTATGATAAGCATGTTTGTTCTGTGTTGATATTCCATTTAGAACATAACAGAAGATAACAGACTGGGGTGTGGTAGCTTAGTGAGCTTTTCACTTTAGTAGCTCAGGTACAGCTTGGTAACTTGAAATGGAAAACATTGTCATTTTATTCAAAGAAAAGCTTGAATAGGCTGCAAATTTCATATCTGATTCACATCAGAAGGTAAAAAGTGATGTCGTATACTTATGTATACTTATTTGAGTTTTATATAGGCTGCAGTATTCAGCAGATTTCAAGTTCATATTCTGAAACATGAACATTGTCCAATACAGACAGGGTAAGTGAAAGTGGAGCGCAGCTCAGAAGAGAGATTACTAAAGGATTATGTTGTTTCTAATGGACATATTGGATTATGATAATTTATTAATTATTCATTTTTTTATGCAATTTGAAATAGTTCTCTTCTGGTACAGTGAATTCAGTTATACTTGTAAGGCTTTATTTTTTGGCCTGATAAATGAAAGTCAAAACTTATATTACTAAATGTGCCTAATGGAAGAACTTAGTATACTGTATTAATAGACTATTAGAAGATGTTGAGGGATGGTGCAGTGGTTAGCACCTCATACTGTTCATACCAAGCAGCCTCACAACAAGAAGGTTCTGGGTTTGAACATTGTGGCTGACTGGGGCCTTTCTGGGTAGTGTGTACATGTTCTCCCTGTGCCTGCATTAGTTTCCTGTGGGTGCTCTGGTTTCCTCCGCCAGTCCAAAGACATGCAGTTAGGCTAACTGGCTGCTCTAAATTGCCCATAAGTGTGAATGTGTGTGTGAATGGTAGAGCTGTCTGTCTCTCTGTGTTGTTGACCCATCCAGGATGTACCCTGCCTCTCGCCCAATGTTAGCTGGGATTGGCTCCAGCTTCTCCGCAACCTGCAATGGATAAGCGGCATAGAAAATGAATGAATGAATAAACTTTAGTACATAATATTCAAAAGATTCAGGGAATCTTAAAAAATCTCCCAAGCTGGAAACCACTGTTGAATGTGTGTGACCTCTGAGCCCTCAGATGGCACTGCATGAGAAATTGTCATGCTACTGTAATAAATATAGCCACATAGGCTCAGGAGTACTTCAGAAAACCATTGTCACTTAACACAGTCCGCAGCTGCATCAATAAATGACCCCTGAAACTCTCTTATGCAAGGAGAAAGCCATATGTCACTTCTATGCAGAAATGCTGCCAAGTTCACTGGGCCTGAACTCATCTTAGATGGACCGAAAGACAGTGGAAACGTGTGCTGTGGTCAGATGAGTCCACATTCAAGTTCTCTTTATTGTCATCACAGCAATATACATAGTACATAGTGGGACAAAATTTTGTGTCTTCAGGACCTTGGTGTGACATAAAATGCAGACAATATGAGACAACATAAAAAGTGCAAACAAAACATGATGCATATACAAACAGGCAACAAAAAAACAACTTAAAATGCAGATACCATATAATACAACTGGACAAGAAATTGTAACTAGACAAGACAGTGCAACTTTATAAGACATTGTGCAGTAATTCTAAAGTATAGCAGGTCAAGCATAAACAGTATGAGCAGAGTAAGGTGCATAATATACATCGCCTATAATATACATTGACGTCGTCTTGACAGCAACGTCTCTCTAAAATCCCAATATATACGCCTCCATGTCAATGGTACCTTCACACGTGCAACTCACCCATGCTGTGGGCACTGATGCACCCCCATACCATCACAGATGCTG
>JAOTRR010000024.1:8303267-8320858 GCA_028570945.1 Gogo arcuatus
AACCAGAGAAACTGATAATTTTGCAGTGGTCTCTTAATTTTTTCCAGAGCTGTATTTTCTGTGCCGTATCAGATAGATGAGGTGGAAAAACCCTGGATTAATCCTTCATTTTAGTATATACACCAAGTTCTACCATAAAAACATATTCTAAATGCAGTTCAAATGCTTGTTATGGCCTTTATTAAACATCTAGGCATATTCAGAGTTCATGGTAATACATAACAATAAAAATTCATGCTTTCTATAGAAAACAAAACTACATTGAGACATTAATTTCCCCCCATGTACAGAGATGTATTTTTCTGAGATTTAGTAATTATTTAAATTTTGTGAAAAGCAGTGCATTAAATCCCCTCCACCTTAAATCCACAGATTCAATGCCTGATAGCTAATTTCTTTTTCCTTGAGACACTCTGAACGTTAAAAAGAACTTATTGCTAATCTCAGTTTAGCCAATTTAAAACAAAATTGTACTTAATTTAAGGACATCTGAAGCTAACGCCCATTCCTCAGGTATTTGTCTACTCACACTGATAGGTTTTGATCTGCCTGTACTGAAAGAGGTTGAATTGACAAAGTATGATCTAGGAGTGTAGATCTCTGCCGCCTAGGAGATTCTACCTCACGGATCCGGGAGCAACAGTCACTGACACAGCCACAGCTGTTCAGAGATGTTTCTCAGTTTATTGCAGGACAAACATGAGTATATATCCACATTCAAGAGTGTGTTGTAGCTATATGATTGGATGATGTGATTGATGAAGCTAAGTTATCTATGTATGACAAGGTAACATAAATGGGTGATGGAACATTACATCACTCATTAGGATAATCTTATAAAAGAAGAGAGACATTACTGGTCAAAATAACCTTAATTAAGCAGAGAGCAGATCTCAAGGATCTAACTAGCCAAAACAAGTATCTCTATCAGTATCAGACAGTGTAAAAATATGCAGTGTTGTTCATGAACACGATAATGAGTGCCATTCATTGAACGTGCTCATATTTTTGGTGAACTGTGAAATGAACAAATCAGTTTGCAACTAATGAACGTGAACACGAGCATGGTTCACTCTGGTGAGAGGGAACAATGCTCATTCAACAGAAGCTGGGATAATAGGCAAAAATGTATCTTTCATATTGTGATATGAAATACGATGTATTACGTCGTCTCAGGACTGTGCCTTGGAAAAATATTACCTGACCATCCCGATTTTCTTGTCTGTTCCTTGTCTTGACTAGTGTTGTCTTATGGTGATGTGCTTCCATGCGCTGGTCATGCCACTACTGATTTGCTTATATCAATAAAGTAGACTCCAAGAACTTTCTAAGGGTAGGTGAAATTTCATATTTTAATTGCTGATCAAAAATTTCATTTTTGGATTCAGTGCAGCTCATTAAAAAAAAATGGAAGAAATGAACGTGAACTAGGCTAGTTCATTTTTGGGACTGTGAACTATTTCATTGGGACGTGAACTCGTTCATTTTAATCTGAGTGAACTGAACTTTGAGCTAGCTCTTGTTAAGTGTGAATTTGCACAACACTGGAAGATAAGTGTGCTTTTTTCCAAGAATAAAACTGAATAAAAATTGATCCAAATGTTAAAAATACGAATAAGAATAGGTAAAAAAATTTAAATTGAAGTGTAGACTGTACAAATTAACAGCCATTTCTCATTACCATTGGTTTGGACTACACACCGTCTACACTTGAATTTAATTTTTCAACTATTCTTCTTTTCCGTTGTCCACACCACACTAAACACTATAATATGCATATATATATATCAGTCCTGAACAAAATTAATGTATTGAGAGCAACATTTGAATCAATTTTTCACTCAGTTTTATGCTTGCATAAAAGTACACTTATTTTTAGACCGTCTGAAACTGTTTCTCTTGAACGTTACACATTCTGCGCTATCGCTCTTATGTCAAGCATGCACACACACATGGTTTTTCCTCTTTCTCTTTTTCTTCGCTCAAAATGACAAGCACTCAACATTTGCATAACAATGTAAAGTTGCATAGATTATAACTGCACTGAAGATGGAGGGGTGAGCTTGTGTGGGGAAAAAGAGGTGGGCACCCCCTTTAGCTTGGGATGAAAAATTCACACATCCCTCCAGAATTCTAGTGTTAAAATGAATACCTGTACATGTTCACACGTGCTTTAGTTAATGTTCATATCAAACATCAGGATGGGGGAAAATGTGATCTCAGTGACTATTTACTTTGCTTTGAGGATTTCAGAAACTGCTGATCTCAGTGGGATTTTCAGACATAACAGCCTCTAGAGTGCACACCGTCAAACCTTGAGGCAGATTGGCTACAACAGTAGAAGACTGCATCATGTTCAACTCCTGTCAGCCAAAAAATAGGAATCTGAGGCTACAGTGGACACATGCTTACTGAAACTAGACAAGTGATGATCGGAAAGACATTGCACTGGACATTGGTCCCAGGAGATCTGCAGTTTCTGAAATACTCAAGCCAGTCTGGCATCAACAACCACACCACAGTTAAAGTCCCTGATATAACTTTTCCCCCTGAGCAGGGTTAGCCTACAGATGTTCCTATTAAAGTGGCCAATGAGTGTACTTTCACATTGAGACATCTTCATCATTGTTTTTTCTGTACATAATCAGTCAAACCTCTATATACCATTACATCATCAGGTTGTAATGGCATACATTTATCCTGCCAACTACCTTCTTCATTTTGTGAATTCATGTGAAATTTATCCTTTAACTCCCCAGCAGATTAAGACTTATGTGATTGACATTCATAATGCATATTTAAGAGTCTTTTTCATTATTCAAAACAAGACAGATGAAGTAATATGACAGATGAGAAGAGAAGAGGATACAAAACATATTCCAATAAAGATACACTAAGGTTCTCTGTTCTCTGATGTCTTTTTTGGGACAATCTGTATTGTAAAAAACACTGTAAAAACAAATTTTATTCTTTATTGTTTATAAATAAAACCCTAACAGAGAGACTATTTTCACATCTACAGTATAATACGGATAATTAATTAGAATAATTAATTAGCCATTATTTCAGCTAATTAAATTAATCACAATAATATCCAAGTACTTGTAGCATTAAAGTTGTATATATAGACTGTATAAAGTAGCTATGGAGGCAGAAGACAGTCAGAGTGTATAAGTGTGGATATTATGTCAACATCCCCTTGGGTCTGTAGGGAATCCTAACACCTCACAGACACACTGGCTGCCTAGAACAAGCAGAAAAAAAGAGAAAAAAATACACTTGTTCCCCACCATTGTTATTCTGCTGTTCCCTTTGGTCCTTGGCCCCAAATACATGACTTCACAAGTTCAGGGAAGCAGTCTAATTGAATCATGCTAGTCTCATCTCCCCTCCCTTGGCAGATTGGTCCTTCTCAGACTTATGCTTTGACTAATTGGACTCGCCATGTTACTTCCTGTGTGGAGCTGGAGTGAGTGATCCCAGAGAGAAAGAAATACAGACAGACAGAGAATGACGAATGAGGGAATGTGGTGTTAAAGCCAGTCCCACCCTTATAGTCTTTAGAGATTTTCTGTCTCTCTGTTTCCGATAAAAAGGAAAAAGTGAGAAAGGAAAATGTGAGAAAGGAAAAGAAATAAGAAAAAAGAGATGGTAGTAGATAGTAATTCTATCTATTCTTGCTACTTGTACAAATTTGCTAATTAGGTATGGTATTGTCAATAAAGTGCACTGAAATGAATGGAATTCAGTTGAGAGAGAGAGAGAGAGCGAGCATTCTGTTCATATTCAAATTGGACCAATGACGCCAGGACTGCACACCTGCTGCTTGACGACAGTGTCCAGCTGTTATGGCTGTGACTTGGACTTATGGCTAACAGACGTTGGCATTTGGGATTTGGTGAGTCTTTTCCCTTCAAAGTACGTTTCCCTTTAAAAACCTATTTAAAAAGAGTGTTTCATGCAGTTACTGTGACATAATAATGGTTGAAAATTCAATTCCAGAATTATTGTCACCGTTTTAAGAATAGGCAAAAATATCCCACACAAAACCCTCCCTGAATCGCCACCTTATTGTGGTGGAGGGGTTTGTATGTCCCAGTGATCCTAGAGGCTAAGTTGTCAGGGGCAATTGCCCCTGGTAGGTTCTCCCAAGGCAAACTGGTTCTTGGTGAGAGACCAGACAAAGAGCAATTCAGAAGGCCCTCATGAGGAAAAAGAAAAACAAGGACACCAATACCTCACCTGGAACAGGGATACCGGGGCCCTGCTCTGGAGCCAGGTCTCGGGGAGGGGCTCGTCAGTGAGCACCTGGTGGCCAGGCCTTCACCCATGGGGGCCTGGCCAGGCACAGCTCAAAAGAGCATTATGGGTCTACCCTCCTGTGGGGTCACCACCGGCAGGGGGAACCATAAGGGTCCGGTGCAATGTGCAGTACGAGGCGGGTGCCTTGGCTGATCCCTGGCTGACAAAACTGGCTCTTGAAACAAGGAATGTAACCTCTATGGTGGGAAAGGAGCCTGAACTGGTGTGGGACGTAGAGAAGTACTGGCTAGATATAGTTCGCCTCACCTCAACACATGGTATGGGCTCTGGAACCAAAGTCCTGGAGAGAGGCTGGACTCTATTCTAGAGTTGCCCTCAGTGAGAGGCGGCAAGCAGGTGTGGGTTTTCTCATAGCCCTCGGTTCGGTGCCAGTATGTTGGAGTTCACCCCAGTGGACGAGAGAGTTGCCTCCCTGAGGCTTCAAATTGGAGCACATGCTCTGACTGTTGTCTGTGCTTATGCACCGAACACCAGTTCGGAGTATTCAGGCTTCTTGGAGGCCTTGGATGGGGTGCTGGAAGGCAGCCCTTTGGGTGACTCTATCATTCTTCTAGGGGACTTTAACGCTCATGTGGGCAATGACAGTGAAACCTGGAAGGGTGTCATTGGGGGGAACGGCCCACCCGATCTGAACCCGAGTGGTGCTCTGTTATTGGACATAAGGGTGTTCATAAGTACACTTGGTACCAGAGCACTCTAGGTCTTAGGTCAGTGATTGATTTTATAGTTGTATCATCAGACCTGCGGCCATATGTCTTGTATACTTGGGCGAAGAGAGGAGCTGAGCTGTCAACTGATCACCACCTGGTAGTGAGTTGGATCAGATGGCAGGGGAAGACGCTGGACAGACCTGGCAAATCCAAATGTATAGTGCGGGTGTGCTGGGAACGTTTAGCAGAGCCCCCTGTCAGAGAGATCTTCAACTTGCACCTCCAGCAAAGCTTCTCCTGCATTCTGAGAGAGGCTGGGGACATTGAGTCTGAATGGACCATGTTCAGTGCCTCCATTGCTGAAGCAGCTGTATGGAGCTGTGGTCACAAGGTTGTTGGTGCCAGTTGTGGCGGCAACCCCCAAACCTGGTGGTGGACTCCAGCAGTTAAGGGATTCATCAAGCTGAAGAAGGAGGCTTTCCAAGCCTGGTTGGCTTGTGGAACTCCTGAAGCAGCTGACAGGTACCGATAGGCCAAACAGAGCGTGGCTGTGGCAGTTGTGGAAGCAAAACCTCGGGTATGGGAGGAGTTTGGTGAGGCCATGGAAAAAGACTTTCGGTCGGCCTCGAATAAATTCTGGCAAACTATCAGGCGACTCAGGAGGGGAAAGCAGTGCTTTGCCCATGCTGTTTACAGCAGGGATGGAGTGCTGTTGACCTCAACTGGGGATATAGTCGGGCGGTGGAAGGAATACTTCGAGGATCTCCTGAACCCATCTGACATGCCTTCCATAGAGGAGGCAGAGTTGGAGGACTCAGGGGAGGACTCACCCATAACTAGAGCTGAGGTTTTTGAGGTAGTTAAAAAACTCCTCAGCGGCAGGGCTCCGGGAATGGATGAGGTTCATCCTGAGTTCCTGAAGGGAAAGGAACTCAGGGCAGCCCTGGTGTTGGACTCCACCAGGGCTGCCCTTTGTCTCTGATTCTGTTCAGAATTTTTATGGACAGGATTTCTAGATGCAGTCAGGGGTGGAAGGTGTCCAGTTTGGGGGCATCAGGATCACGTCATTGCTTTTTGCAGATGATGTGGTACTTTTGGCTTCATCAAGCTGTGGCTTCCAGTGTGCCCTGGGATGGTTTGCAGTTGAGTGTGAAGCAGCTAGGATGAGAATCAGCACCTCCAAATCAGAGGCCATGGTCCTTGGCCGGAAAAGGGTGGAATGCCCTCTCCAGGTTGGGGGTAGGTCACTGCCTCAAGTGGAGGAATTTAAGTATCTCGGAGTCTTGTTCATGAATGCGGGAAAAAAAGGAACGGAAGATTGACCGGCGGATTGGTGCAATGTCAGCAGTCATGTGGACACTCTACCGATTTGTTGTGGTGAAGAGAGAGCTGAGCCATAAGGTGAAGCTATCGATTTACCGGTCAATCTACGTTCCTACCCTCACCTATGGCCATGAGCTCTGGGTAATGACCGAAAGAATGAGATCGCAGATACAAGCAGCAGAAATGAGCTTCCTCCACAGGATGTCTGGTCTCAGCCTTAGAGATAGGGTGAGGAGCTCAGACATTCATGAAGGGCTCAAAGTACAGCCGCTACTGCTCCACATTGAAAGGAGCCAGCTGAGGTGGTTCGGCCATCTGTCTAGGATGCCTCCCAGGGGAGGTATTTCAAGCATGTCCAACTGGGAGGAGATCCTGGGGCAGACCCAGGACACGCTAGAGGGATTATATTTCTTGGCTGTCCTGAAAACACCTTGGCATCCTCCTGGAGGAGCTGGAGGAGGTGGCTGAGGAGAGGGAAGTTTGGGCATCACTTCTGAGACTGCTGCCCCCATGACCTGGAACTGGATAAGCAGTAGAAAATGGATAGATAGATAGATGGATAGATTCCACACAATTTTAAAAAAATCCCACTAAATTTTGTCAGAAATTTCCAGACAAATTCTACAGTTATCCCTCCGTTAACCAGAGGTATAAATATGAGATACACACATTAAAATCCCTTTGTCATCCATTGGCATGGGATTTCAACAAAAAGAGACATTGGCACAAATCAGGTGATTGGTATGAAATTGATATGAAATACATAAGCAGCTAGAAAATACAATTAAAACAGGGATTATATACAATAAATAGCTTGTGATGCCCAGTGGAAGATAATGATGGTGGACTACTGATGCTTTAGGGCTTTAAATCCCAAAAGTTGGTTACTTCTGCCTCAAGGTTAGGACTATTAGCAGAGCTTTTAATATGATAATGGCTCTAAATGTTAATGGCTCTAAATCTAAATGTTTTGGAATTCTCTCTGGATTTGAGCCCTGTTAATAACCTTAATATAGGTTTAGTTCATGTGCACAAACCTCAGAAAATAGGAGACCTTGAAATTGTCTGCATGGAAGATTGGTCCAATATTTTGTTTAAATATTTTTTTTCAATACCTGTTTTAATAAAAATAAAACCACTATTTACTGTATACAGTATGTTTTAAGAAACCATGTTAAAATAAAACCATACAGCAAATATTATATACTGTACATATTAATTTTGCTCATTTTAATGGCAGATTTGACTGTAATTAGAGACCCAAGAGGAACAATAAAATATTGCTCGATATAAATAGGTGCAGTTAGACAATAAAGGAAAAGAAAAAAAAAGAGCTTGAATAAAGGAACAAAGAAAAATGATGCAGGGTGGAGACTATAAAATTTATTGGAGTGAGGAATATTTCTCCCCCAAATTAAACATTACACAGAAAAGGAAAATTACAAGTAATGAGACCGGGTCTGTGAGGTGAGAGGGAGTGGTCAGGTCTCCTGTGTTTTATTACTATACTTTGTGCACGAGAGAGAGCGAGAGAGAGAGAGAGAGAGAGAGGTGCGTACATCTATCATGGCTATTATTCTCTTCAGCACCTTAATTCATTTTTACCAGCCCTGTGATCAAAATCCTGTCATCTGCGCTTACAACCCCTCTCTTTCTGTTTTAGCATCATTAAATTGTTCCCCAATTGTCCTTCTACATGTATCTGTGATTTTGTAGCCAACCACACTAAAGAGAGAGTGTGAGAAAAATGTCTGAGGTCTTCGTATGGTCCGTGTGACTGTGGTTTGATTCCCATCCAGTGGGGGATTGTTGTTTCATTTCACTGCCAGGCTGTGATGTCACAGACAGAATTAACCTTTGGATCATGAATTTGGATACATTTATATTGCTACATAACCTTTGGATACATTTATATTGCTTTTAAGTAACTTTTACTTCTAAATGCAGTACTCAATAATTGTGAGATTTTTCTACAAAAATCACTCAATGTGCACATTTTGTTAAGTTTGTTCATACAGACTTCCTTTTGTAAACAATAGTATTATATTTCAAAATCATCAAAAATATTGATGTTACATTACAGGAATTTAGCAGATGCTGTTATCCAGAGCGATGTACAACATACCCAGAGCAGTCTGGGGAGTAGTTGGGGATTAGGTGCCTTGCTCAAGAGCACTTCAGTCATTCCTGCTGGTCCAGGGAATCCACCCAGTGACCTTTTGGTCTCAAAGCTGCTTCTCTAACCATTAGGCCATGGCTTCCCATTAGCCATTAGGCCATGGCTTCCTTTATGGGTGTCATGGTATTGACCCCCATAAAGGTATAAAAATATGGAAAACAAATCTAAATTGCTCTATTGCTGTCATTGCCCATGTCCTGTTTCCCTGTGATATAAATCTTTGGTATAAATTGCAAAAATGTAATGAAAAAACTTTGTCCTCCATCACTATGGGAAGAGCCAAGGAACCCAAATAAACAGCTGCTTACAAAGTGATTATTGCACTTATCATGTTGATTATTGCACATCACACAATGGACTGGTGTCCCATCCAGAGTGTATTCTTTCCTTGTGCCCAGTGTTCACAGACTACATTTTGCTAGACACTGGATCCACCACCATGACTAGGATATTTAAAAAAATAAATAAATAAATTAGACAAATGTGACTCCATTAAGTGCCATTTGGGTAAGTGCTAATAGTAAACTACTTTTGTTAACTCATCTAACTTCGGATTCGAAGCTGTGGTTAGATTGTAGGCATACATAGTCACCTCTAGCACTAAACCATAATTGTGTCCTAAAACAAGAACAATGATCAGGAGATATAACTAGTGCAAAGCATGGAAGGAGACAAAAGGGAGCTGAGGAAGGCTATATGACAAATAAATCACATAGGTATGTTATATTTCTTTTTGTTTGCTTGTTTAATAATGCATTCTTGAAAATCAACTTTAGAGTCACTTTGCTAGGATATGTTCGTCGTACAGTAATGTATCTGACTCATTAAACATATTCCACATATCAAACACTGAAGCCTCATTAAGTATGACTTAAATAAAGAATACAAAATGTATGAAACTGGTGTGATAATAAGTGGTGCTCTGGTTATAGCTCATGGTGGAGCATTTGAAGTACATGGCCAATGGCACCACTACCAAAAGCGGGTCAGTTCAGCATTATATCAGACCTACATGCCTCATGTCTTCGTGTGACAGGCCTCTGAAACTTGAGCCTCTGATGGGATTAAGGGGCTTTTTTGAGGGTGATGGATGACCAGCGAGAGAAGCGCCCCAGTGTCTCGGATCAGCATGAATTCAGTTATGCAGGGAAAGTCAGCGAAGTCTGTTCATACAAACATTACATTGGATGTGGAATATTTTCACTGGCATTAAGCTGCTGTCAGCACTTCCTATTTGCACTAGAAGTGTAACACAATGCCACTGTCTGTATCTGTACATGTATATGTATCTGTTTCTATTTAGTGCTCCAAGTGCAAATTAAATATGAACCCTACCATGCTGTCTCTGGACAGTACTGGAAGGTAGAAATGTCAGCACTGTTAGCATGATCTGTGAATTCTAGCTCTGACAGTTCCTCAAATGCAATCCAACTTCAGTCCATATAGAAACAATGTATTCAGCTCTTCCACATTGGACTGGACTCTGATTGGTTGAATTATGTGAGCTGGCTGCATGAATTGTCAGTTCCTCTTTTTCTCATCCAGAAAGAATGAAAGACTTATGGATCAATAGTAAACCTTATCAATTTCTAGATTTACACAGGAATTTATTGACTTGGAAATGAACTAATTTAAGCAATTTTGGTTGCCATCTGAAAATTCTTCTTGGGTGATTATAGAGATTAGTCATTTGTGAAGGTATTTTATGGACCATCATAAGAAACTGTATAACCTCCCATTATAAAGCAGTAAATTTTGGCTCTTTGAAGGCTCTGCTCTTGCTCTTCTCTGCATTTGCACAGCTAGCAGCACTGTTGCTGAATTAAAGCTTCATTTATGTAAAACAGAACTTGGCACTGTAAAATGGACATCTCCACTAAGGTGCTGATCACATAGGCTCAGCATGTCTGTGCTGAAAGTATTTAGATTTATAGTCTAGGCCTACCCTGTTTCAACATTTCATTACAAATATAAAGAATGAACTGTTGAAACATATTCTTGTCATATACTGAATGGAGTGAGGTTTTTGCCAGAATGCTGAGTTTGTGTTCACCTTCAGTGGTTTATGCAATACGAACTGTGCATGCTTTGTCTGCAGCAGTATAAAAATAAAGGCTCATTCAAATGCTTTTAAATACTGAGTATATTAAATCAGTGGTTCCCAACCACCAGCCTGCGAACCTGGTCCCGGCCCCAAACAATGCATCTGAAATGGCATTAAGGTTTCTGGGGGGGGGGGGGACTGGAAAGGCTCAGGAAAAAGTAAAGTTAAGTAAATTATACTGAGGAATAAGCTGTCTGAACAACCGACACACAGACACTCCAAAACATCTAGTTATCTATAAGCTTTCACAGATGTGCCAAACTGTGCATTGTAACAATGCACCACAGCAATCAACCATATTATCACACTGAATAAAGCCTGCAAATGACCTTACTGTCTCTTTTGTCTTTTACCGCTGATGGGCAAGACGTGGTCCAGCAGAACGAGGAGGTCTGCCTATAGTCTTATTTAATTGCTTGTTCTGAGCATGAATGTGTTCAGAAAATTTGATTTGGGAAAATAATTTAATGTTACCTCACTAATTACAGTTGTCATTTTCATATGCTTTTAATAGTCTTTGATTTACTGGATCAGGTTTACTAAAGCCCAGTGACTGATGCTTACCATTATTTTAAAAATATTCCACTTCCCTCGGGTAGGGCTGGCTGATAGTTCAAGCAGGAACTTTCAGTGATTTATGACTCGCTTATAGGCTAATTCCTTCCGAAAACAACAGGGAAAGACTGGTGTCCTATGGGTCTGAAGAGTTCTGACTGAACCTCAGATGAAACACAGGCTTGGTGTTGAGGGCAGAAGAAATTAGTCAAAGAGTGTGTGCTAACATACACAGGGTAAATGTCAGTGTCTGTCAGTAATTACATGTAAAACATGTATGCCTATGTAATGCAGTGTGAATTCTCTCCCTCCTTTCTCTGCCTCCCCAACTCTTTCACTCTTTCTCGCTCACCCTCTCACATGGCACAAGTTTGCTGTCTGAAACTCTAGCCTGGCATATTCTACCTCATGTGTAGTGAGCTTCTCTCCTTCCAAAACATCTCACCGTGTCACGCATACATGCAGCCCAGAAGCTGGTAATAACCTTTATGTCATTTTTTCTTCCACATTTCTTTAATCATTCTTACCATTTACTCTTTTTCTCTGCAGTCTCCTCTATAAATCTCTCATCATCTCTGTGCCAAGCAACACAGGATTTAGGGGCTCTGGAAATAGAAGAAATGTAGAGGCCATTTAATTTGAGAATATTTTATTTCTTCCCATTAGATTCAACACATTTAAGGGCCTCTATCAGGTAACTGATTATTGTATTCAGGTCAGGTAAGCACAAAAAGTTCAGTGGGACCTTAGGGGTGGTGTTTATAATAGCAGTGTTTATAACCTCCCCCCCCCCACTCCTCCACATTTTGTGAGTGTATTTGTGTCTATGTTTAATCCCTTTCTGACTTATGGATTTTAGTATTGGGAATGAGGTACCTAAACATTTTGATATCCTTTTATACCCCCTTTATACCCACTGCAAAATATCAATATTTTCATAGTTTAAAGCCTTAAATAAGACATAATAATGAGACATGATGTCACCTGGTCTTTTTCTTCGAGTGCTCAGTTTTGGTGTTCTTTGCTGACAGGGAAGGAACCTGATGAACCCTTTTTTTGTTGTAGCCCACCCACATTAATATTTGGTGCATTATTTGTTTTGAGATGCTCAGCTGCTTTGCTGGTTGTAAAGAGTGGTTAGTTTAGTTACTGTAGCCTTTCTGTCAGTGTGAACCAGTCTGGCCATTCCTCTCAGACCTCTCTCCTTAACAAGGTGTTTCTGACTTCTTTTTGCACTATTCTGTGTGAACTCTAAAGAGTCTTTCTCTTGAAAATCAGCAGAAATGGAAATGCTCAAACCAGCCTCTCTGGCACCAACATCCATGGCACCGTCACAGCTGTTGACCTATATCTGCATGATTTTATGCATTGCACTGCTTCCACATGGTTGGCTGATTGGATAATTGTACGAAAAAACAGGTGTACAGGTGTTCTTATTAAAGTGGATGGTGTGTATATGCACATTCAGAATATGTATAGACAGTTTTATGTCTACTGCATTACTGTGTCAGTACAAAGCATTTCCATAGAGAACTACATGACGGTGTATCTAAGGGAACTGTAAAAACAAAGGCAAATGATGTTTTTATTTTCCTTTTATTTTTCCAGAAATTCTTTACCCTTTGCACAGTATTGTATATTTATGATGTGGATATGTTGATTTTACGTATACAGCCCTTTAATCTGCATTCATGTTTGGAGTATCCATACATGTGTTTGTAATATCCGTATGTGTTTGCGTGTTAGTGTGAGGTGTTCAGTCTCAGTTTCACTGCAGTTGCTGCTGTTTCTCCATCTGCTAACATGCCTTTAATCTGACATCAGTAGCCCAGGAGAGAACGCTACTGTGTGTGTATGTGTGAAAGGAGGTGGATGGGGCATTGCAGCACAGCTGAGTAGACAGGTCACACCAACTGGCCGTTGAACAAAAAACAAGTTTGGGCATGTATGTTTGCTTATCTTGTGCGTGTGTGTGTGTGTGTGTGTGTGTGTGCGCGCACGTAGGGGAATAGAGAATAAAGAAACACCACAGCACCACCGTCTTCTGAACTTGGTTTTCATTTAGATAGATAGATGGATGGATGGATGGATGGATGGATAGTTAGTTAGTTAGTTAGTTAGTAGTGGAGCTTTTGCTGTATTCACAAGCTTGGTGGACAGTCTCATTTCCCTAAGTCATAATCATTGCTGATCTTATCTAGTTACAATTTGAAAGGATGTTCATGTGATAATTTGAACCAGGAACTAACACTCCTGACAATTCTGATAAAGAGATCATAACAGTCCAACTGACTTTCAGTTCTGTTTTTTTCCCCTTCCCCTCTCTCTCTCTCACTCTGCAGATACGTACCAGTCTCTGTTCACTTTCTCCCAAGATCACCTAATCTCTCTTTTTGAGAGCACCTACACCTCTCTGTCTGCTAGAATTGCTCCCCATGTCACTTCCCTCTTCTCCAGTCTTTCCAACTTCATCCAGGACACCTCCAACATTTCGGTGAATGCTTCTGTCTACCACTTCTTTGACCACCTCTTCCCACTAGTCCACAATCGCATCATCAAGCCAGGCATTGCTGAGGATAACAACCTCTCTGAATGCCTCCGTGCCACTTGCCAGGATGTGAATCCTTTTGGCCATCATGCTCAAGCCATGGTTGAGGACTTGGCAGGTGCCATGCAGGCAGCCAGGGCATTAACAAGGGCATTTTACATGGGTGAGGACTTGATGAATATCACAGAAGTGGCACCTCTGACCAATGAGTGTGCCCTAGCACTTCTGAAGATGCAATACTGCCCACATTGCCAAGGCTTAACCCTCATACGTCCTTGTCCTGAGTTCTGCCTCAATGTTATGCGGGGATGCCTGGCTAACATGGCAGAGCTAGATATGCCATGGAGGCACTATGTGGCTATCCTGGAGGACCTCACACACACCGTAGCTGGAGAGCACAGCCTGGAACTTGCCTTGCTTGGGGTCAGAGGTCATGTCAATAAGGCCATACTGCACGCTCAACTACATGAAGCCAGGATCAGTGCTACTGTGAGTAAGACAGCTTTTACTTGGTACCCAGTGTTTCCATTGTTGTGTTTCAATCCCAGTATGATGTTCCTAAAACAGGACAAACAAAATAATAAATAAATAAATAAATCTGACTTTTCATTACTGCATTCTTAAACCAATATGGGGGAGAAAATTAAAAATCACGTGATATGTGAGTAGTCTAGTCTAAAATGTGGCATGCATGATTGCCCTGTAATGTAAATAATAAAAAATATCAAATTAAATTATTCACCAGAAGACTACTCTTACCTGTGCTCATTTGAAATATATTTGGTATATAATATTTTTTGGCTTCTGTCAAATTTCAAATGACTATGAAATAATAAAACGGTAGTGAAGTCTCAAAAGTCAGACAGTCGAATTGGGGAAAAGTTGCAGCATTGAGTCAAGGATTTGTAGAGGAGGTGGATGCAAGTGCAGATTATTTATTATGTGAAGTATAAACCAACAACCAAAAAACTGTGAAAAGAAGGGCTATAAACCTGAACTGTGGATACAATGCAAAAACATCCAGACTACAAGTGAAACTGTGGCACACACGACAACACAAACACTACAACAAAAATAGCAGAAGCTTGACTGTGAAACACTGAAAAACTAGAACTTAAATAGTGGTGCTAACAAGGTATAACGAGACACCGGTGTGAGTGATAGTGACATGGAGGGGCTGATGGGTAGAGTAATTCTGCACCCCTTTGTTGCTACCATGACACAATTTGTACAGTATTTCTCAAAGTCAGGGATGCTTCCTTGGTAGGACAGGTCCTTGCAAGTCTAGGCCTTCAGAGGCTAGGCAGGTGTGTGTCATTGAAAAGGTCCTGCCTTGTACGTGCCTGTAGGATTGTGGGTGCTGATGCCAAGGATACACACATGCATCCTTGAAAAATTTCTGAATGAAGGACTCATCCTTGGTAGAATTTGAAGGATCCTAGACATCTGAGCAGTCCTTCGGTGGAATTCAATGACGTGGTATCCTTGAAATGCAAACATTAAGGATCCTTCCTTGAAATTAAGAAACACCCATTGTTTTAAAAAGAATCATTAATCATTAAAACTTTCTTGTTCGTCCTGCTTGAATTTTTTTAGAGGTCATTCAAATGACTGTGTGACTGGCCGATATGGAATGCTTCAGCTGGGAGGAGACCAATCACATTAAGGACAAACAGATTTTTATTGTCCATAGTAGCTTCCCAAACTGCCAGTTATGTTAGTCTCTCTGACCAGCTGTTTGTTTGTTTATTCTTTCTTTTTAAGTTTCCTGGCTTTAATTCCTCCCCTCTGTCCTCCTTTTTATATCTATATAAGCTAGACAAGTACAGTGTAGTATAATGCGGATGCTAGGAAATGGAAATGGTTTTTAGCTGACACCTATGCTTTGAACTTTTTGAATCTCTCTCTCTCTCTCTCTCTCTCTCTCTCTTACTCCCTCCCTTTTAACTCGGTATCATAATTTTGGAACACGATGTATTATTGAGACCCATCTGTTCTTTGTGAAAGTGATCCAGGCAATTGCAAATGAATTTTAACTCATTTGGAAAATCAAGCCCAGGGTTCCTCTAAAGCCACAAATGACGGTGTAAGCATGACACGCTCTTTCTGGCACCTATGAGCTGAGGTTAGTGAAGCCTCTCGTGCACATTCACATGCATGAGAGGAATAAGAGCAGAGATTCTCCTCACATTGCTGCTAATTGGCTTGAGAATACTGTGGGTTGCCTTGGCACATGAACAGCCCTATAATGGGTTCAGTCTGTCCATGGGTCCCATTATTCCCTTCAGAATCTGAAAATAAATTAAACTGTACATGCTGGTGTTCAGTTTTTACCCCCCACCATATGTGTTATGAAGAGGTTAAGATGCTGAAAGGTTTAAGACTTGTTTTATGTCTGGTTTGGAGATTGGACCATTGCCACATACACAACAGTACGAGAGAAAGGAAATAGATGAAAGAAAGGGAAAAGGAAAAAAAAGACATCAAAGCGACTAAGAAAAATGACTGTCAGTGATTCATATAAATTGGCCTAAGTGAGGTTAACATGCCTAAAAATATTCTGAATAAAGTTAATGCAGGCACTCACCATTTCCCCCCGCCCCTGGATTTGAAGTTTTTGAATAACTTTTCTCTCAGGTCTCCATGGCGCCCCAGGCTCTGTAAACAGGATAAAAACAACAACAACAACAAATGATGTAGACCACCAATATCCAACCAATCAGCACAAGGAGCCACCTTTACTTGCCTGTCAATCATATTGCTTATCAATTCAGAAAGCTGTCCCCCTTGCACTGGAATTCAGGCTTTCAAGCTTTGCATGTGTATTTGGGTGGGGCTTTGGTTTTTGGTGGCATTAGAGGGAACACTGAAGTAAGGGCTGTATCATTAATTAACTCCCACCAAAATGACTGACTATACCTTTAACACAGGACTGTGTGGCCTGTGAAAAAGTGAAACTTAAAGCTGCATGATTACCGGCATCATCATCATCATCATCATCATCATCATCATCATCATCATCTATCTAGCCTTGATTGCTCTTTATTGACCCTATTTTGAGACCCATTGACTGATGTTTCCACTTCTTTTTGAAAAAAAAATTGTGTTTCATAACTCTGAAAACAGATAGTTTTCTATCACTAGAGCATAAAGAGAGAATTGGTGAAGTACTTTGTGTGTGTGTGTGCGTGTGTGTGTCCATGTGTGAGATATTAGAGGAATTAAATTGGTGTAATGGTGTTGTATTTCCCTGTCAAGCTTTCCCAAAAGGCTTGCGGTTGGCATTCTCTACCCCCTGGTGTGCAGCCTTGAGATGGCACTGTGCCCTGCCAAATGTGTGTGTGTGTGTGAATGTGTGTGTGTGTGTGTGTGTGTGTGTGTGTGTGTGTGTGTGCGCGTATCATCTAGCAGAAATTTGGCAGAGATGAGTTGCTCTGTGGCTCTTTCCCAGGTGACACTGGCAGCTGTGTAGTGTCGTGCTGAGAAAGTTGATAAGTGATGTGTGGTGCAGCCTTTGTGTGTTTTTGTAAGTGTTTCACATAAATGGACTCACAAAACCACACAGGACTTTACAACCCAAAGGCAAAATATGGCATATTAGAGATACTTAATACTTAATACTATAATGGCAGCCACCTGATCTGCAATTATAGAAAGCATGAAAGCCGCCCAAAGCTATGGCTACACTAATGCCAATTCCAGCCCTTGGCCTTCACAGACATCTGGAGCTGCTCAAGCAAATTCACCCAAAGAGCATTCTGATGCTATTTGATCAGAAAGTTCTGCAATTGTATCCAAAATTCCTAACCAACTGGCTTTTTTTTGGAACTAAAGTTTACATTTACACTCACTGCCCACTTTATTAGGTACACCCATACACCTGCTGTTTTATGCAGTTATCTAATCAGC
>JAOTRR010000024.1:8462378-8481448 GCA_028570945.1 Gogo arcuatus
CACACACACACACACACACACACACACACACACACACACACACACACACAATTACAGTTCTTCAGACACAGTCAAAATGCATGGAATATGAGAATGGGTTAATAGATAAGTATTATCTATAAATATTATAGATAAATAAGATTACAAGTAAAAGAATGCAATATATTATTAGGGCATGCACAACAATCTGAAAAATCCATTAAAATTCCAAAGAACAAGAGCAATGTTGTTGCATATTTCTGTTTGATTTCATATAAATTAAGTTGGAAGAAAATATTAACACTAACCTGACTCTGTGTCAATAGTAATGAATTTACAACTGTGAAACCATCCTAGCAATATAGTTGAGTTAACAAGACTAAATCAACTTAGCATATGAGTTAAATTAAGTGTGATAACTAGAGGCAATTTTTTAACCAAGTTGAGACTAGAGAGGAAATTGAGTTCCAGAGCTGGATATGTTCTATCCTAGTCTTAGTGAGTCAGTCTTACTGAACTGGAAATTACTTCCATGATTGAAAACACAAAATAATTTGTCCCAAACTTTCAGCTCATCACCTCTATGATTCTTTGATTCCCTGAAAGAAGGCTGGCCCAAATTCATTTACAATGTCTCTGGTTGACTGGTTTGAAATGGACTCTCCATCAGTGCTGATGATCTCCAGCAGACTTCTGGGAACTATTCTTTGGCCAGTTTGGTGAGCTGGACTTTTTTAAGTGTGATTGTCTCTAAAAGGTTCTGACAGGTTTCTGTCATAGTCCCTTTAAAATAGTTTTTCCAGACTTTTCTAAAACAAGATGTTTTCCCTTTACGTAAGGTCCAGATACTAATAAAAGTGAAGCGCATGGAGCAATTAACTAATCCCACTGCTCAAAGGGAAAGGACGGCTAGATGTTGGCAGGCAGAAATGTTGGCATGCTGTTCGGAAGGGTCCAGCCAATTAGGTTTTCTATTTATGCCCAATTAAGTCTTCTATTTTTTTTTCCAGAAAGTTGAATCACAGCCTGAGGAACTTTAAACCAAAACCAAAAGTGTTGCTTCTAGTTTTCTTCCAGGAATGTGTGCAAACAGTGGGAAAGCACCTACATTGAGCAGATGGGCCTAAAACCGACATGGTCTCATGATTGTAAATTTGTAAGAATTTTCCCATATAACTTGCATGAAACTGTTAAGATTAGGCAACAATAGTGTCTCTGTAGACTGAGAGTAGCAAGTTGAAGATTTTCCAGAAGGGAGAGCTAATGGCTCTTTGGTATCTTTTAGCCTCGTTTCCACTGCACAACAAAATTAGAGCTGCCATCTGTCTTTCAAAGACAAAAATAAGAAATACACAGAATGGTACATGGAAAAAGTGACTTGGAGTGATTTGTATCCCAGACTGTAGATCCAGTCACTGACAATTAGATCAGGTGATTACACAGAGTGAAACACCCACCTAGATTTTATCTCCATTTGGACATCAGTAACACATCACCAGCAGTGTTTGATAAGGTGTATGTAAAATGTAAAATTCACCTTAGCTCAACAGAAGGGCAGCTAGCTACTGAGGTGCAGGGTGAATCCTAAATGATCTCCTATCAGCCATATATTGAATCACATAAGGTGAAGGAGCCATTATCTTTTGCCCTATGAAGTGCGCGTGAAGCATGAAGCCATTTGGTATTCAGCCTACTCTTTTGTCTGATGATCTCCATTACCATAGAAACAGCCTGTAAATAGGGCTGATGCCATCAAGACTTTGTCTCACTTGTTATGGAGAAACATGCACATGGAGATACCAGAAAAAAAAAATGTTTTTTAATATTACTGGAGCCAAAGATTTCAAATTATTTACATGATTTTTTAGCAGATTTTAGCAGTAATTCAAATCTTTGTTTGAAACAGCAGCAAATGTTGATATAACAAACGCTGATTCATTCCGTGTTCATAGGTCTCTCCACATTCATGTAGATAAGAACCTGGTATTGTTGGACTGGAAGTATTACTGCCTGGAAGTATTACCAAGATGGCATCTAAGTGGACAGATTTGACTTTACAGACTTTGGTATGGTTAGCCTCATAATCCACAATGACTTCAGTGATGTCATTGAGGCTCAGGAACTTGTGATCATCTATCATAACATTTCAAAATGTTGCCCCGTTAGGGTGTCCATGTTGGGCAATCCACAGTAAATTTTTAGGGTATCTATGTGGGGCAATCCACAGCAGCAGAAAGTGAGTGACAAGTGCAGGAGCTCCAAGCAGAAGAAGCATTGGATGAATCAGGCAGATCTGGAAGGAGAGAGTAGCCATATCAATGTCAGGTTCTGGCACTGGCAATACATAGGGCAGCAGGAGTAGAACTAAAAGTGAGTGGCAGAAGATAACACAGGTGTGAGAGAACCTTGGAAGTGTAATGCCAGCCCACTATCAACAAACCTGAGTGATTGCATAAGAAGGGGGGAGGAGACAACATCAAAACCTTCCAGTTCACCTCTCTAATGGTATGTTCACACCAAACGGTGAGAGTGTTAAAAATTCACTCTGGCTGCCCTGCCAACGGTGTTGTTGAAATTGTGGACGTTCTGTAATGTAGATAAAATAGGTGGCTCATTCATTTGGAATGCTTTGTCCTGAAAACTTTATTTAAAGGGGCCGCAAAGCAAACACACATCAACCGGTATCTTTGTGTTGACAAACCTCATAAAATCTTTTAAAATATGAAGGTAAGAAATCGATTGATGAAGGAAAATAATGAACAATTACGGTTACATGTTTGTTATGAAAATAAACTAACGATATAAACTAGCTAATTAAAAGCCAATTGTGTGGTGTCTTTTGTGATGATGCTCAGTGCTAAGGTAAATTTCAACATGCAGTTTATTCTTTTTTATTTTTTTAATTTATGTCCCTATACACAAACTGGGACACATCATAAGTAATGGGGAAACCCACCACCACAATTATTAATTTCCTCTCCATTGTACTTGGGAACGGTTTGAACCAAACCAAAATTTAGAAGATTATGTTCTGTAGTATTCTTTAGAGCACTTCTAAATTCCAATTGGTTGCTGCCGAACCATGTCATAGCTCATTACCATAAAGTTGCTTGGACTTCAACTTTATTCCGACGCCTCCACTGCCCAAGATGCTCTGCCAACAGTCATGCCACTGCTCACTGTTTTGATGCTCTCACTGTTTGTTGTGAACGTAGGGTTACTCTTTATGCCCACAAACCCCCAGCCTATTTTCATTATTCTAAGCAGAACCTGTATGTTTTGGTCAAAGCAGGCATGGCAGATCATAACAGACCAAACGTTTGCTCAGGTACTGGGCCATTCAGTGCTTTATATGTCATTAGTAGTATTAATAATCAATACTGAAATTTTACTGCTGGCTGTGCATTTGGTATGATCTAATAAACAAACTTTCTGAGAATGTCTGCCTTTTTGTTTTTGTTTAACTCACGAAACAGACACAACATGGTGGAACGTTTGTGATGATCCAAAGCAGTTAACAGACAGTAGTTTTAACCATTTTGTTTGCTGCCTTGCCCGGCTCTGGATCATCACCAATTAACCGATCATCACCAATTAGGCCTGTCCTAAGACTTTTAGTTATGCTGCAAGAAATGGGTGCATGACCTTCCTGAGTAGGATGGATACCATCATGCCCTAAAAGGTGAGAGTTGCCTTCAGGAATAGCCAAATTATCAGTAAAGCCATCACTGATTTTTGGGCACCACTTGGATATCCAGCAGTCCAGTGACCATAACCTGCTGTAGGCTAAATCGCGACACAGAATTATAATGGGTCCAGAGCATACAACAGCACTGGACATTGCCTTCGTTAATTTATACACTTCTACAACATTACCCTTAGTTACTTAGTTACTTATCACTAACAAAGGCATATATCATTAGCTCACCTCTAATGCGACAATGTTCTTCATCAGAATGCCTACGAGTCTCACTTTTCACAAATAAAACTATTACTGATGACAGAAGAAGAAGAATAACTAAACATCTTGCACTCAACACAGTAAAGTCAATCTTGACCAAGCTGATAATACTTATGTTTGTTTTTGCTTCCTGATGAGGATTTTTGACAGATCCATTGTGAATAGTGTCCATTTGCTGTCTTTATATAATAAATAATAATATAAAAAATGTATGAGCAGTTGAAAAAAGTAAAGAAAACATGAAGCAGATTATACACGATACAGATTATGAAGAAGAGTGCAGAAAGTTCCAAAGCTATTCCATGATTCCTAGAAGTGTTTAAAAAGCTGGTGTGGATTTAAACACTGGTTAAGATGGAAGTTTATCTTTTCTGTGAGACAAATTTTATACTGATGACTGAAAGAAAAAAAAAAACCTTTTCGTGTGAATTGGCCGAGGGTCTCATTGATGGCATGAGGTTTTCTTTTTTCCTGTCCTCAGCATTTTCCAAAACAAAGTTACACTTATGAACTTATCTGGCATTCTATCTCAAAAGGTCATGATTTGCCTCTAA
The DNA here is from genome assembly GCA_028570945.1 of Gogo arcuatus. Classification (NCBI taxonomy): domain Eukaryota; kingdom Metazoa; phylum Chordata; class Actinopteri; order Siluriformes; family Anchariidae; genus Gogo; species Gogo arcuatus. The sequence continues at coordinate 8,466,873 of JAOTRR010000024.1, forward strand.
TCTAATTGTGTAGGCAGGGTTGAAGCAATTAATTCATTTTGTACTGCTTCAAATGTAAACCAGCCATATTGGAATTTAATATGTTGTGTTTACTTGATGTGGGTGTGGTTTGTGCTGTAAATATGACTTCTCTGATGTGGTGACGTGTTACATTAACACTGGAAGTGGAGAAATCTAATGCAGCCTTCTGTGTCTGATTTAGTGTGAGCCAGTCATCTCACAAACTGTGTAAAGCACCGTGAATGCTGTTTGAGTAGCAAGCTCATGTCCTTGCCTGGAATTGTCTCCATCATAGCATTTACAGCAAAGACCAAAGTAGTCCCATAGTTGCAAATTTAAAAAAAAGAAGAATTTGTTTCTGCAGTTATTGATTAGTCTGCAAATATAATAATGTATGCAGTTTATCATGTGAACACTCATCAATCCACTGCAGATCATGCACTGTAGCTCATAAAAAAAAAGGTTCCTGCTGCCATAATACCACTAGGTGTCTTATTTTTCTGTGTCTGCTCTACACAACCAGAGTCACACTTGTATAGGTCAATGTAAGTTAAAATGCTGAATCAGCTGCAATTTCAGTAATTGAAGCAAATGTTACCCAAAGGATTCTGACAGGCAAAAACATTTCGGGAACCTATAAACTACTATGTGAAAAAACTGTATCTTACACCCTGGGAGCAGTGACAGTAGCTTGCCCTTTGTATGTATGAATTCCAATACAATCTCTCTTGCTCATTATAACTGATATAATTTTGGACTAAAGAAACATGAAGAGCAAGGTTACAGATATATCCATTTGCTGCTTGACATCATTCATGCCACTGTCTTATTTCGGGCTGCATATTTATTTATTTATTTGCTTAGAGGCTACAGGGATGAATGACAAGACAAAAAAAAGATATAAATAAAAAACTTAGAAGGACATCAGAGAGATAATAGATATAAAAATCCAATGACAAGAATGACAAAAAAGCAAGAAAGATAAAATACAACTGGCTGCATATCCTACAAACCCAGATAAATACAGAGACACGCACACACACACACACACGCACACACACACACACACACACACACACACACACACACACACACACACATACAGCGCTATGTCTGTATTTATTTGGGTTTGTAGAATATACAACCATCTGCCATTTTAATAAAATAAGAAACTTACATTCTCAAACAATGGCACAAGAAAAAAACAGACTTAGCTCACATCTAAACTCTGCCATACTTTTCAGTGTTTTCTGACAGGCAGGTGGTGTGCAGCATCAAAGTTTATCAAAGGCTAATCTGTGTGAAGAGACGGTGTAATAGTGCTGAGACCACTATGCCATGATGTCAAACCATTTTTTTTAATTCATTCCGATCTGTCAAATATGGCTTGCCTTACCTGAATTGCACATGACTCATATTTTCATAGTGCATTGCTTTTAAGTGATAAGAAGCAACAAGCAAACTCAGCATCCAGTACTCCTAATTGTTAAAGGGGAGATATTGTTAAAAATTCATTTTTTCAGTGCTTGTGCGCATACATTTCGGTATCTGGAGTGCCTACCAACCCACAAACTCTAAATTAAGACAACCCAGTCAGTTTCTTTTGGGCTGCCTGTTTCAGAAATCATGTGCTTCAACAAGTCATTCAGATTTGACTCCCCTTTCTATGTCGCAAGAGCTCGCTACCTCATCTGAGTATCTCCACTCATGGCCTGAGAACTGTCTTTGTGAATAAATATTCATGAGGAAAGTGCTACGTGATTGGCCAGCAGAAGAGGGGGGTGGGATGAGCAGTGGCTCATTATCATTTAAACTGTGGTGCTTTATCCTTGTGGTATTTTGACCAAAGCATGTCACAGATATTGCATTAAGACCTCAGAGAACTGTGTCAACTTGTGGAAAAGGGATATAATGTCACCTTTAATGTTATGTAGAGGAACTTAACAATAAGGAACTTCTTGTAGTTATGATCCAAATTTCATCCTAATAAAAGTTGCTGGCAGTTCCATCTCCTTCTCTAGGGCTTCTGAATATACAGTACCAGTCAAAAGTTTGGACACACCTTCTAATTCATTTTTTTTCTGTATTTTGACTTTCTACATTGTAGAACAATACTGAAGACATCAAAATTATGAATCAACATATGGAACATATTTGGAATTAGGTTGTAAACAAAAAAGTGTTAAAAGACAAAATATGTTTGGTATTTTAGATTCTTCAAAGTAGCCACCATTTACTTTGATTTAATCGGCCATGAGTACTTAGTTTTGAGCAGTTGGTAAGTTCACTGGCTGTTCAGGTGCCCAGTTGCTTGAGTAGTGTGTGCCCAAGTGATCAGCTGGCCTTGGAGACGTGGAGGAACATACGTGAGATTGGGAGGGCAGCTGCCAGGAATGTTGTATGGTAAGGTCTGGGCAAGCTCTTGATCTATGTCCTAGGTGAGGGCATTGGTGAAGCAGGCAGGAGGGATTATGGGTTCTGAATCCTGGGCTGGGGCTGAGGGAGGGTATACACGGGATAATGCATCAGCTTTGGTGTTTTTGGAGCTGGGTCTGTATGCGATGGTGAACTGGAATTGGGTGAAGAATAAGGCCCAGTGAGCTTGGTGGGGGTTCAATCTTTTGGCCAATTTGAGATACTCCAGGTTCTTGTGGTCAGTGTATATAGTGAATGGGTAGGTTTCTCCTTCCAGCCAGTGTCGCCACTCCTCCAGTGCCAATTTAACTGCCAAAAGCTCCATGTTACCAATGTCATAATTATGTTCTGTGGGTGTGAGATTTTTAGAAAAGAATGCCACGGGGTGTAACTTGGCTTCTCGCGAGAATGCTGTGAGAGTACTGCTCCCACCCCAGACTCAGAGGCGTCCACTTCAACCATGAACGGTTTCATGGGATCAGGGTGTTTCAGGATGGGAACAGACATGAAGGCTGTCTTGAGCTGGCTGAAGGCTTTGTCTGCCTTAGGTTTCCACTGTAAGCACTTGGACCCTTTCTTAAGTAGGGCAGTGAGTGGGGAGGCGATGGAGCTGAAGCCTCTGATGAATTGCTGATAGAATTTGGCAAATCCCAGGAAATGTTGGAGTTCCTTGACAGTCATGGGGGTTGGCCATGTAGTAACTGCTGTGACCTTGTCTTGGTCAGTGGTGACTTCTTCAGCACTGATGATGTAGCCAAGGAAGGAGATTTGAGTGACATGAATCTCACATTTCTCTGCTTTCACAAACAGGTAGTTGTTCAACAGTTTAGCTAAGACCTACTTGATGTGGGTCTCATGACTTTCTAGGTCCTGGGAGTAGATGAGAATACCGTCGATATATGCAATGACGAACTTGCCGAGCATGTCCCTCAGTACACCATTAATTAGGCACTGGAACACACTTGGCATGCAAGATAGCCCATATAGCATGACGCAGTGCTCATAGTGGCCAGAGGTTGTGCTAAATGCAATCTTCCGCTCATTGCCCTCATGGATGCGCACCAGGTTGTAGGCGCTATGAAGGTCCAGATTGGTGAATGCCTTGACGGATCAAAGTTTTTCCAGGGCTGATGGAACTAGAGGCAAGGGATATGGGTGTTTCACCGTGATCAGATTTAGGCCACGGTAGTCAATGCATGGCCTGAGACCCCCTCTCTTTTTCTCCACAAAGAAAAATCCCACAGATGAAGGCAACGTGGAAGTACAGATGTACCCCTTTTGTAGAGCCTCCTGCACATAATCCTCCATAGCTTTTTGCTCTGAGATGGCCAAAGGATAGATTTGCAAGCGAGGAGGCATGGTGCCAGGATGAAGCTCAATGGCACAATCGTATGGATGGTGGGAAGGGAGCCCATTGGCTTTACCCTTGCTGAAGACTTCCATGTGTGCTCAGTAACATTCAGAAATGAGGAAGTTAATGGAGACATCCGGGCTCTCCACGGTGGTGGAAGCAACTGTGAGCCTCAGGAGATGGAAGCAGTGTTGTATGCAGTGTGTGGGGCACTGCAGAATCTCTCTGTCCTGCCAGGAGATCTAAGGGTCATGATGTTGTAGCCATTGGAACCCAAGGATTATGGCCTGTTTCTGGGTCTTGGTAAGGAGGAGGGAGATGGTTTCTTGATGTGAAGCACTGACTTGGAGAGTGAGGGGGTTGGGTGCATGTAGTTATGATCCCCTTTCCGATGGGCCCGCCATTGATGGCCCTGATGCTCAGTGGCTGCTGGAGTTTTTGCATGGGCAGCTGGAGTTTCTGAGTGATCTTGTTGTCCATGAAGTTGCCTGCAGCTCCTGTGTCTATCAGGGCAGAGAGAACATGGACCAACTATGAGAGTTTTACCACTACATTAATCTTGAAAGACTTAAAAGAAAGATGTTTAGAGGGACTCAGCAAGAGAGGGTTAGCAGTGCTCAGAACTCTCTTGCCCCCACGGATGTCCTTGAACCTCTTGGATGAGAAGGGTAGTGTGCCATATGATGTATGGCTTCCTCACAGTAGAAGCAACGTCCCTCCTTGTGCCTCCATTTGTGTTCTGAGCGAGCCACTCTGTTGTGAGATACCTCCATGGGTTCTGAGTTTTCAGGGGCAGGTGTATCAGATGTGGAGCTTGCAGTGATAGTCGGTTTTGGAGGAAGTTATTGAGTCAGATGGATGTCAATGAGTAAGTCTATTGTGGCCTGTTCATCTCGACACGCAAGTTCGTTGAGAACTTGAGGGTCAAGCCCTTGACGAAATGCCTCTTTAAGGGCTGGTTCATTCCATCTGCTTCCAGCTGCGAGCGTGGAGAACTCCAGTGCATATTCCGCCACTTGTCTACTCCCCTACTTAATGGTGAGCAGTTGTTCGCTGACCTCCATGCCTTCGAGACTATGATCAAAGATCCGGTGAAACAGTTCAACGAACCACTCATAGGATGTCATCGGCTCACTGCCCTTCTCCCACACCGCGGTTGCCCACTTGAGTGCTTTCCCAGTGTGCAAGTTGATAAACTGGGCTATCTTCTGCTGATCAGTGGTCCCTGTTTGGGCTGTAAAAAAAACAGGGAACATTGCAGCAGGAATCCCTTGCAGCTGGACACTCCTCCTGAGAACTTGTCATGTCGCGGAGTGAGCACATTGGAGCTCATGACTGGCATTGGGCGCGCCTGCAAAACAGCGGCAGTGAGCTGCAGAATGCGGGTATCCTTCTCACCCATATGCTGCTGTTGTTCTCCCAGAAGGCGCCGCTGAGTGGATGCCTTCTCTCGTCTGCTGCATCCATGATGATGGCTAAGTAATCTGTCAGGAATGCAGGCGACAGACAGATGAAAAAGTGGCAGAGAGTTTATTAAGGCAAACTAGCAAACAAATCCAAAATGTGAAGTAAAGTCAGAGTCAAAAAGGGAGGCAATGGTCAAGCGAGACACAAAATGGATATCAAAGGCAGAGGCAAAGATTGTAAACCAAAATCCAGAACAATGTCAACAACCAGGAAGTCAACATGAGTATAAAGGCTTGGTAAAGTCAGGCAAGGGAACACTGAGCATTTACTTCGCAATGTGTGTGTACAGAGAGTCCTTATATACACAGTGACATATAATTAGGTGAGATTGGGAACAGGTGTGGCAATAATCAGTATTCCGGAGATGGAGGGCAGTGTGGTGCAGGTTGGTTATCGTAGTCTGCGACAGCCATGTTTGGAGGCTGCTGCGAACTCTGGGAAGTCGAGTCTTGAGTGCAAAACATGGTGCAGACATGACAGAACCCCCCCCACCGAGGAACTCACTCTAGAAGCAATACTTTTCCTAGGGCAGCCCTGGGGGCGAGGGGCTGGTTTGTTAGGGTGCTTGGCATGGAAATCATGACAGATTAGTGGGTCTTAATTGTCCTTTGCTGAGACCCAACTGCATTACTCTGGGCCATAGCCCTCCCAATCCACTAGGTATTCCAGGTTGCCCTTCTTGCAATGAGAGTTGAGGATGTTGTGCACAATGTATGCAGGTTGTCCTTCCAGAGTGAGCAGTGCAGGAGGTGAAGTGGATGGAAGATTGGTGGCTAAGGGACCAGGGATGGTGGGCTTCAGGCATGATATGTGAAACGTAGGTGAGAGGCGACTGTGTTGGGGGAGGTCAAGCTTGTAGGTGACATCATTAACTCTTTGTAGTATCTTGAAGGGACTGATGAATTTGGTGCTGAGCTTTTTGCAGGCTTGAGGATTCCTGATGTCCTTGGTGGACAGCCACACTCTGTCACCTGGGTTATACTGGGGAGGTTTCTAATCTATGATGGTCAGCAAAGTGCTTGTATCTCTGCGCCACTTGCTCTAGGCACTGGTGGACACTCTCCCACACCTGTTCACTGCACTTGAACCAGTTGTCAACTGCAGGTACGTTGGTGGGAGAGTCATCCCATGGGAAGAGGGGAAGTTGATAGCCAAGTATGCATTGATAGGGTGTAAGTTGGGTGGCAGAGTGTCGTAATGAGTTTTGGACATATTCAGCCCATGGCAGGAACTGAGCCCAGTCCCTCTGAACTTGTCCCAGAGTCATGACATGAACTGGGGGCCCCAATCACTATGTCTTCAGGGATACCAAAATAATGAAAGATGTGTGAAGAGATAATTTCTGCTGTTTCCAGTGCTGTAGGCAGGCCGGGTAGAGGAATGAGTCTCAGAGACTTAGAGAAGCCGTCGATGATGACCATGATTACTATATGGTTGTGGGATTTGGGAAGGTTAGTGATGAAGTCGATGGCTATGTGGGACCATGGACATTGTGGTGTGGGTAATGGCATGAGTTTATACACTGGAAGGGCCCGGGACACTTTAGCCTGTGCACACACAGAACGTGAGGAAATGAACTGGTTGATGTCTGTGAGCATGTTCGGCCACCAGTACTTAGTTTTGAGCACTTGGTAAGTACATTGGCTTCCCGAGTGCCCAGTTGCCGGAGTACTGTGCACCCAAGTGATCAGCCAGCCTTGGAGACATGGAGGAACATATGTGAGATTGGGGGGCAGCTGTCAGGAATATGGTACAGTAAGGTCTGGCCAAGCTCTCGATCTATGTCCCAGGTGAAGGCATTGATGAAGCAGGCAGGAGGGATTATGGGTTCTGAATCCTGGGCTGTGGCTGAGGGAGGGTATACATGGGATAATGCATCATCTTTGGTATATTTGCAGCCGGATCTATATGCTATGGTGAACTGGAAGCAGGTGAAGAATAAGGCCCAGGGAGCTTGGTGGGGGTTCGATCTTTTGGCTGATTTGATATACTCCAGGTTTTTGTGGTCAGTGTATGTGGTGAACGGGTAGGTTGCTCCTTCCAGCCAGTGTCACCACTCCTCCAGCACCAATATAAGTGCCAAAAGCTCCCAGTTTCCGGTGTCATAATTCTGTTCTGTGGGCGTGAGTTTCTTAGAAAAGAATGCCGTGGGGTGTAACTTGGGCTTCTTGCCAAAATTCTGTGAGAGTAGTGCTCCCATCCCAGACTCAGAGGTGTCCACTTCAACCACAAATGGTTTCATGGGATCAGGGTGTTTAAGGATGGGAGCAGAAGTGAAGGCTGTCTTGAGCTAGCTGAAGGCTTTTTCTGCCTCAGGGTTCCACTGTAAGTGCTTGGGTCCTTTCTTTATTAGGGCAGTGAGTGGGGAGGCAATGGAGCTGAAGCCTCTGATGAATCGCCGATAGAAGTTGGTGAATCCCAGGAAGTGTTGGAGTTCTTTGACAATGGTGGGAGTAGGCCATGTGGTAACTGCCCTGCCTTTGTCTTGGTCCATGGTGACTCCCTCCACACTGATGATGTAGGCCAGGAAGGAGATTTGAGTGAAATGGAACTCACATTGCTCTGCTTTCACAAACAGGTGATTGTCCAATAGTTTAGCTAGGACCTCCTTGACATGGATAACATGACTTTCTAGGTCCAGAGAGTAGATGAGGATATCGTTTATATAGGCGATGACGAACTTGTTGAGCATGTCCCTCAGTACATCATTGATTAAGCACTGGAACACGCTTGGAGCGCAAGATAGCCCATATGGCATGATGCAGTACTCATAGCGGCCAGAGGTAGTGCTAAATGCTCTCTTCCACTCATCACCCTCATGGATGCGCACCAAGTTGTAGGTGCTACGGAGGTCCACCTTAGTGAATACATTTGAAGATCGAAATTGTTCCAGGACTGATGGAACTAGAGGCAAGGGATACAGGTATTTCACTGTGATCTGATTATGGTAGTCAATGCATGGCCTGAGACCCCCTCCCTTTTTCTCCATAAAGAAAAACCCCAAAGATGCAGGCAACATGGAGGAATGGATGCATCCCTGTTGTAGAGCCTCAATCCTCTATAGCTTTTTGCTCTGAGATGGCCAGAGAGTAGATTCAGCAGTGAGGAGGCATGGTGCCATGAAGAAGTTCTATGGCACAATCATACAGGCGGTGAGGAGGGAGCTCACTGGCTTCACCCTTACTGAAGACTTCTATGTATCTTTCGGTAACAGTCAGGAATGAGGACCTTTGTGGAGACATCCAGGCTTTCCAAAATGGTGGAAGCAACTGTGAGCTTGGGTAGACAGAGACAGTGTTGTCTGCAAGATGTGGGCCACTGCAGAATCTCTCTGTCCTGCCAGGAGATCTGAGGGTACAACAATCTTAAAAGACTTGAAAGAAAGATGTTTAGATGGACTCACAGAGAGGGCTAGTGGTGCTTGGAGCTCTCTCGGTTCCCGCGGGCATCCTTGAACCTCTTGGATGAGAAGGGCAGTGGTTTCCCAACAGTAGAAGCAGAGTCCCTCCTTATGCCTTCGTGTGTGTTCTGAGTGAGCCACTCTGGTGTGAGAGACCTTGATGGGTTCTGAGATTTCAGTGACAGGTGTGTCAGACGTGGAGCTCTGCAGTGATGGTTGGTTTCGGAGGAGGTTATCGAGTCAGATGGACATGTTGATGAGTGAGTCCAATGTGGGCTGTTCATCTCCACATGCTAGTTCAGTGAGAACTTGAGGGTCGAGCCCTTGACAAAATGCCACGTTGAGGGCTGGCTTGTTCCATCTGTTTCCAGCTGCAAGTGTGCAGAACTCCAGCACATATTCCACAACTTGTCTCCTTCCTTGCTTAATAGTGAGCAGTTGTTCGCCAACCTCCACTCCTTCGGGACTGTGATCAAAGACCCAGTGAAACAGTTCAACTAAGCACTCGTAAGATGTAGTTGGCTCACCATCCTTCTCTCACACCGTGGTTACCCACTTGAGTGCCTTCCCAGTGAGCAAGTTGATAAACTGGGGTATTTTCTGCTGATCCCTGGTCCCTGTTTGGGTTGTGAAAAACAGGGAGCATTGCAGCAGGAATCCCTTGTAGTCAGATACTCCTCCTGAGAACTTGTCAGGTCATGGAATAAGCATGCTGGAGCTCATAACTGGCACTGGGCATGCTAGGTGAGTTGGGAAATGAGGGCATCCATTTCACACATATGCTGCTGTTGTTGTCCCAGGAGATGCCCCTGTGTGGATCATGCAGCATGCCTTCTCTCGTCCGCTGCATCCATGGTGTTGGCGAAGTAATCTGTCATGAATGCAGGCGACAGATGGATGTAAAAGCAGTAGAGAGTTTATTACAGGCAGGCTGGCAAACTAATCCAAATCGTGAAGCAAATTCAGAGTCAATAAACAAGCAATGGTCAGGCAAGGCATAAACAGGCTATCACAGGCAGAGACAAAGAGCATAAATCGAAATACAGAACAATATCGATAACCAGGAAGTCAGCACGAGTATAAAGGCTTGGTAAAGTCAGGCAAGGGAATACTGAGCATTTACTTCGCAATGTGTGTGTACAGAGAGTCCTTATATACGCAGAGGTGATTAGATGAGATTGGGAACAGGTGTAGCAATAATCAGTATTCCTGAAATGGAGGGCGGTGCGGTGCAGGTTGGTTATCGTAGTCCGTGGCGGCCATGTTTGGAGGCCACTGCAAACTTTGAGAAGTGGAGTCTTGAGTGTGAGACATGGTGCAGACATGACATTCTGCAATCACAGACCAACAACAATCACAGTACAACATCAGCCGAGGAACTTCATTAGAGGTCTTAACTGTTCAGAAACATGAAAAATTTAAACTGTTGCAACAGAAATTTCACAGTATATTTTAGGAGCATTGCCTGTGTTTGTCATAACTTATGATTGATGGTGTGTCACTGAATCCATTCTGCTATAGTCGGGATTTTGAGCTACTGAGTCAAAAGTCAATTTTATATTACATTTCAGTACATTTTACAGTCTTCTGAACAATCAGACTTGTAATATTGCATTGTGTGTTTTTTTTTTTACATTATTGCACATTTACATAATAGATAAACTGCTGCAAACTAGGTTGTACAAAAAAAAAAAACTGCTATCACTGCATCTCAGATTACATGGAAACCTGTCCACCTATGGCACAAATATTTAAGTGAATAATTGATTTTAAAGAGTGGTAGGCATCAGCATGACATAACAACTGCACAGTAGTAACCCTTCAGGGTAACTGTCAAGATTCTACAGATGCTTCTGTCAGGAGCAGAATTGATCATCTTAACCTAAACTTTGAAGTTGGGGCTACCTTGAGGCTATGATGTTCCAAACTCAAGGCTAAATGTACTTCTGCCAAGCCTTAATGTGCCTTCTTTTCTTTTCTTTATTTTATGGGACATTATATTACACAAGTCCAAATCAAACTATGTGCCCAGCCCATGTATACACTAACTTAGGAGGATGCAGTCTCCACCCTACCACACTTCCATGTCCAACAGGGGGAGATATTTTGTGGATAATTTAAAGAAGAATGTGTTACTGCAGAAATAATACTGTTCATATTTGAGGCAGAATACTTTTGCTAATCAGTCAAATGCTGCCAATTTTCCTCATATGAGCCTCGGAATATTAAACAAAAAGCAGCAGCAGTGCCCTCAAGATTTCAATCTTCAGAATGAATGAATGAATGAATGAATGAATGAATGAATATATTTGAGAGTTTCATTTTACCAAGCCATTAAACAGGTTCTACAAAGAAAGTGATATCCAAACAAATCCAGAGCATGATATACCCTGCTACCATTACTGGCTGGAAGCATGGATAATGGATGGGAACAAAGCTTGCGTATGCTACAGACCTTTAACCATCAACTCCCAGAAATTTGATAACATGAGAAATGCTGGTCTTTGACAAAACAATCCCAGTTTCATTTCTACTCTCTGATAGTGAAATGGACTTGGTTTGGCTTTGGCCTTCTCACTGAACCCCAAAATAAAAATTCTATTACATATACACTTTTTGTATGAGCAAACACATCAGCTTAATTTTTGAATGGCTCAAGAGGAGCAAGTGAAAGGCAATAACCCACACAAGCACAGTGAGGAATGAGAGAAACTGAGAGAAAGGAATAAAGAAAAGAGAGAAAGAGCTTGCTGGCACCTAGACATGCCTTTACGAATGCTAATTGCAGAGGCTTAGAAAGGGTCCTATTGATGAATCAGCACAATGAAGAAGGCCAGGAGGAAGCACTGGAATCTCATTATTAGATTTTTTCCCCCTCAGCCTCTTTTTTCTGCATTGTTTATCTGCTGTTCTCTTTGGGAGGGAAAGAGAAGCTGACAACAAAGTGATTATTGTATGTTACTTCCTGAATCAGAACCAGATAGTTGGTCCAAGCAGAGTGATGATGTCAACTATATGTGAGATTCAACTGTCCACTGAGCTTACATTCTTTAATAACAATTAATAAAATTTAATCCTCAGATCTAAATTTACTCTGTAGGAATTAATTCATACATGACTAGTGATGTGCTGTATGGTCAAAAGTGTGTTGTATTTCTTGCTGTGGGTTTATTTGAGTTAAATAATTTGAATAAGGTCTTCAAAAATGTTTAAAAATTAAGAGGCTTCATGGAGTGTTGCAATAAAACATAATTGTGCCATATAGTAGTTGCTGTCTTGTTATATCCAGAGTTCAGGTTTCTAAACACACATAATACTGTATCATGGTATTTAATTAGAAAAAGAAAATGCAGCACAATTTTCTAATTTATTTAGAGGCTGCATTCTTGGTTGTAGATTCTTTTGCCTGACTAAACACAGCTTGTTGTCATCAGTTGTGTCTTTTAAACACTTAAAAGAATCTGCTCTGAGATTCTGAGCTCAGTTACTGACAGTGTGGAGTTCTGTGCATGTTCACCTCTTGTTTATGGGCTTCTTCTGGGTTCTCCAGTTTCCTCCCCTAAACAGAGCTGGTAGGTGGATTGGCTATGCTATAGTGCCCATAGGTGTGAATGAGTGCGTGAATGTGCGTGAATGGTGTCTGGTTATGGACTGATGTCTTATATGGGGTGTGTTCCTGCTTTGTACCCAGTGTTCCCAGGGTAGACTCATGGAACCACCTAGACCCTGACCCAGATAAAGCACTTTGAAGATGAATGAATGAATAAAACATAAAACAAATTGTGTTATAATAAAATTATTTGATTGCATTTCATTACCTTTAAATAATGCCAATAGTTAGCTTACATTCAGTAAACTGTATCTTTAGTGCCATTATTAAGTTCTGAGAAGTGATGAGAGGAACAATGGGAGTTTGTCTGAATGAAACATCTGGAACAGGGGATGGACCAGCCTACTGAGAGAGAGAGAGAGAGAGAGAGAGAGAGAGAGAGAGAGAGAGCATCCTACTGATATTGGATAGAAACTGTATGACTGTATGAGCTGAAGTGGTTCAACAAATCAACAAGCAATTTTTAAAAAAACTGCTAAGGATTTTAATTTAGGACTTTAATGGAAGAATGACAGAAAACAGAAGGCATAACAGGTTTTACACAATTTTTTGATTAGTTGTTATATGGATTTATTTCCCTCTGCTAAATCAGTACTTAGTGTAACATCAAAAGTAGCTGTCATCAATGCATGTAAATTAAACTTTGCATAAAAACTAGCTACATATTGGACTTAAAATGTATTTTAATGTAGTTAATTGTCATTTCATCACTTTCTCATTTAAATCTAAGGTGAATTGTTTGTATTGGAACATGCATAACAGTATACTGTGTAGAACTTAGGTACCACTAGAATGAATGTGGATATTGATGACTTGCAGAAACTAATGGAAATGTTTTTTAGACAGGAAAAGGTACGCTTAATTATGAACTGTGCAGCTTTTATAGTGGTGACTACCAGTTTTCTTTCTTGGACTGATGCAGTTAATCTCTACTACAATAAAGGTAATGTTAAAGCTCATTGTAATCATATGGGACTTGTTGAAGTATAAATTCTTAATTTTGTTAATTTTGCCACATGGCTGTAATTTTCAGACAAAGATAAAGAGCTGCAGTATCTTATGGAACCACCAGTGTATGCTGAGATAATAGCACGCCGAGGAGAGAACGCAACCCTGCCATGTGTTCTTCGAACTGTACCTTCTCACTACAGAGTTAAGTGGACTAAAGTTGAACCTCTTCATACAGGAATGGATAATATTGTTCTCATCAGTAATGGGCATGAGGTTAAGCACTATGGCACATGGCAGTCTAAAGCAAGTCTTCGACGTATGCATGCTTTGGATATCTCTCTCTGCCTAACCAAATTAGAACTCCAAGATTGTGGTCTCTACCAGTGTGAACTGATCAATGGCATTGACGATGAGAGTGTCACCATTATTCTAAGCATTGAAGGTACAGGAAAGCAACGTGTAAATATCCAGTATATCAATGCCTTGCATATGCTAAAAAAGAACCCCCCCTTCTTCTGACAATAACAATATAAAACACTGCTTATGTTTCAGGGGTTGTGTTTCCTTATCAAAGCAGCCATGGTCGTTACAAATTTACCTACTCTGATGCCAAAAAAGCTTGTGAAGAGCAGGATGCAACACTGGCAACATACACACAGCTTTACAAGGGTGGGGTAACACCGTTTATCTAACATGTAAACCAATAATGTTCTCTATCATATCCACTGTACACAATTCAAAGCTCAATCTTAACCTACTAGAAGGGAAAACAGCTGTAGTAACATTTTGTCACTGAATATTAGAGTGACCTATAATTGCAGCACTTTCTTCCACTGATGATCCTATGTATAGAATGGACAGAAGGTCTGGAGTGGTGTAATGCTGGATGGCTAAATGATGGGACTGTCCACTACCCCATTCTGAATCCACGGCCAGCTTGTGGGCAAGATCTTCTTCCAGGGATCCGCAGCTATGGGCCCCGGCACAAGACCAAGGACCATTACGATGCCTTCTGCTTCACCTCTACCACTGAGGGTCAGCAAATGCATGGCTCTGCAGATTATTTTACCAATTCTTATGCACATGGTTCTAATATAAGAAAATGCTTGATAGTGAGTTAAAGGTGTTAGAGCAAGAAAAGCATTTAACTGTTTGCTGCAGGGTCCAGTGATGAAGTAGGAAAAAAACTGAGTTGTTAATTTCTTAATATACTTACTGTATATCATGCAGTCTGGCTTATTACTCTAACTTACTCTATCTTGCTATGCTAGCCAATTGTCATTTCTAAAACAAGCCATGGCCTTATCCCAATTTTCCCCTTTGTGGTTCAATAAAGTCTATCTATCTATCTATCTATCTATCTATCTATCTATCTATCTATC
>JAOTRR010000024.1:8667375-8678549 GCA_028570945.1 Gogo arcuatus
CACACACACACACACACACACACACACACACACACACACACACACACTCACACTCTGGACTGATTTTGATTGTTTTTGTCATTAGTAAAAGTTTGGACCCAAAAAGATGGGAAAATAGGGCCCAGGTTAAAAATACCAAGGTGTTCCTTTAAGAGCATCACCATCTGCCAGCTTTTCCCAATATAGTAGTATCATGCTGTAGTATGTGTATTCTGTCATTAAAGGGTTTGTCAATAATTTATATTTGTTCTCACACTCATGGAAGTCGTTCCTCTAGATTTTGGAATGTGACTTTGGGGATTTGCCCATTCAGCTACAAGAGCAGTCAGGCACTGATGTTGGACAAAGAGGCTTGCCAGCTGTCAGCATTCCAGTTTATCTCAAGGGTGTTCAGTGGGGTTCAGGTCAGGGCTCTATGCAGGCCAGTGGAGTTCCTCCACACCAGACTCCTCAAGCCATGTCTTTATGTGCCTCGCTTTGTGCACAGGAGCACAGTCATGCTGGAACAGGAAAGGGCCTTCCCCAAACTGTTGCCACAAAGTTCGAAGCATACAATTGTCTAAAATGTCTTTGTATGTTGTAGCATTAACATTACCATTCATTGGAACTAAAGGAACTAGGCCAAGCCCTGAAAAACAACCCCAGACCATTATTCCTCCTCCACTTAACTGTACTGTTGGTATTATGCATTCCGGTAGGTAGGGCTCTCCTGGCATCTGCCAAACCCAGATTCGTCCATGAGACTGTCGGATAGTGAAACGTAATTCATCACTTTAGAGAACACATTTCCATTGCTCCAGAGTCTAGTGGCACATTTTACATCGCTCCAGCCGATGCTTGGCATTACCCATAGTGATCATAGGCTTGTGTGCAGTGGCTCAGCCATGGAAATCCATTTCAGGAAGCTCCTGACGCACAGTTCTTGTGCTGATGTTGTTTCCAGAGGCAGTTTGGAACTCTGTCATGAGTGATCCAACAGATGAATGGTGATT
This sequence comes from Gogo arcuatus, assembly GCA_028570945.1. Taxonomy (NCBI): domain Eukaryota; kingdom Metazoa; phylum Chordata; class Actinopteri; order Siluriformes; family Anchariidae; genus Gogo; species Gogo arcuatus. The sequence goes on from JAOTRR010000024.1 coordinate 8,668,368, forward strand.
TTACAGCACTCAGCAGCCCCGCCCTGTGAGTTCGTGTGGTCTGTTGCTTTTTGGCTGAGGTGTTGTTGCTCCTAGACACTTCACTTTCACAGTAATAGCACTTACAGTTTACTTTGTCAGATCTAGCAGAGCAGAGCAGAACTGACTTGTGGAAAAAATGTCATCCTATGACAGTGCCGTATTTAAAGTCACCAAGCTCTTCAACATGACCCATTCTACTGTTAGTAACGGGTGTGGCTGAAACACCTCAATAAATTAGGAGTGATGTCCACATACACAAGCTGTGGCCAAAAGTGTGTGTTTTTGTGTGTGAGAGAGAGAAAGAGAGATGGGGAAATAGAAAATACACCCTCCTTCAATTATGTGTTTTTATAACAACTCGAATGTTGGTTTAATTTTTGGGAGAAATTATGTATTTAAATCTGTTGTCTCTTTGTTGTCATCTGAGGTTATTTGTTAGTTTATAGAAGTTGGTGAGGACCACACAATTGTTATTTAGGCACTAATAAATAAAAACACAGCACTGAAGGAGGGTGTATTTTCTTTTTCCTATTACTGTACAAGTCCCCTCAAAAAGTATTTGAACAACAGGCCAATTCTTTTGTTTTTGCTATACACTGAAGACATTTGGGTGTGAGATTAATACCTGAATATGAGACAATAGATCAGAATTTCAGCTTTCATTTCCTCATTTACATCTTGATGTGCTAAAAACTTAGAACATGGCACTTTGTGTTTGAACCCACCCATTTTTAGGTGATCAAATGTATTGGAACATGTGACTGACAGGTGTTTATTGTTACTCTGTTAGATTGATTGTTTAAACAATTAATAGCTCTGAACTCTTGTTTTGAGCCCTGGGTTTCGCCTCTGAAGACTATTTGTTGTTAAAAAGGAGTGAAGCTGAGAAAAGATGGAAAATCAATCAGAGCCATTGCACAAGTATTGGGCATAACCAGTACAACAATTTGGAATGTCCTGAAAGAAATCACTGGTGTACTAACAACCAGACATTGAACAGGTTGGCCAAGGAAGATAACACTAGTTGATGGCAAACATTGTGAGAGCTGGAAAGAAGAATCCAAAAACAATAGTCACTGACCTCATCAACAACCTCCACAGGGCAGGAGTGAAGATATAACAATCCACCATTCAAAGAAGAATTTTAGAGCAGATATATAGAGGTCATGTCACAAGATGCAAATCACTCATCAGCAGTAAGAATTGGAAGGCCAGATTGGAATTAGCAAAGAAATACAGAGCTACACAAGTTCTGGAACCAAGATTGACCTCTACCAAAGTGATGGATAGGCCAAAGTGTGGAGAAAGAAAGAAAGGATCTGCTCATGATCCAAAACATGAGTTCATTGGTCAAGCATGGCTCAGGTAACGTCATGGCTTGGGCTTACATGGTTGTTTCTGGAACAGGCTCACCAATCTTTATTGATGTAACTCATGAAGGTAGTAGCAGAATGAATTCCAAAGTCTACAGAAACATTGCCTGCCAATTTACAGAGAAATGCATCCAATCTAAATGGGAGGAACTTCATCATGCAGCAAGACAATGACCCAAAACACTGCAAACACAACAAAGGACTTCATCAGGGGGGAAAAAAGGGGAAGGTTTTAGACTGGCCAAATCAATCACCAGATCTTAACCCAATTCAGCATGCATTTCACCTCCTGAAGAGGAGACTGAAGGGAGAAACCCCCCCAAACAAACAGCAACTGAAAAAAGCTGTGGCACAAACCTAGAAAAGCATCACAAGAATAGAATGCAACACTTTAGTGATATCAGTAGGTCACTGGCTTAATGCAGTTATTGCAAACAAGGGGTATGTAACCAAATACAAAGTGTTATTTACTTTAATTTACTATAAACATATCTGTTCCTATGCTTTTACTCACCTAGTAATTGGGTGGTCTACCACCAAAGGTGCCATGTTCTAAGTTGTTTAACACATCTAGATGTAAATATCAGAAAATGAAATCTGAAATTCTGCTCTGTTGTTCCATATTCATCTTTTGATCTCAAACCCAGATGTCTTCGTTGTATAGCAAAAAGAAAAGAATTGGCCTTGCTGTTCCAATACTTGGGGGTGGGTGGGGGAGGGGTGACCTATATGTATGTATAGGCGCTTTTGGACCAGAGGAACCTTTTTCAAAGTTCTTAGAATTGTTGGAGGAAGTACCCCCTTTTTTTGTGTGTGTCTGCACTGCAGGAACTGAGGATGATCGTAGTTCTTAGAACACCATTTTGAGGGACTTTTTTAGCTTCTACTTCAGGGTAGGTAGTCTTCCAACACAAGAGGAACCATGAGTGAAGTAAGTGTATGGTGATTGGTCCAGATGTAAGTGTATGTTGATTGGTTCGAGTATGAGCCAATGCAGCACCGGCAACCGCCATTTAAAAAAAAAAAATCTATGTAAAACGTTAGCCGAAACACAGATGAATGGACCGACAGTGAAGTCCAGGTTTTATTGAGCCTATATGCAATGGAGGAAATACAGTGCTATTTCGATGTCTCTAAGCGAAATATAAAATTCTTAGTGTGTTCGTCCATGTTTTTTTTTTTTAGCTATCATGTAAGAAAATCCATTATAAAATAATAATCCACACTAACATGTTAGGTAAACATATTTAAAGCAATCACCATCTATTTCCATCACGTATTGGCTCTTCATAATGTAAAATAAAGAATTTACTGTCAGTACGTAACACTCTGGTCTCCCCATTCTGCAGCTCAGTGGAACGATCTGTTTCTATAGAACCATGCGACCGAAACACGACACATGAAAGTGGACAAGTATAAATCCTAATGTTGCTACTTTGCTGTTTTCACAGCAACACAAGAACATTGGTGGACAAGACACAAGTTCATATGAAAACAAACTAGTGACATCGCTATAGCAACCTTCAGCCAGCTTACGTCACTTCAGCGTTCCTAATGGCAGTACGAATGCAAACAGGAAAAAAGCCCTTGAAGGTATGTAGTTCTCGGGGGAGCTCCTCAGTGGGTAGTTCCTCTCAAACAAGTCCCTAGAACTGTTTGGTCCAAAAGCACCTTGTGTGTGAGTGTGCGTGCGTATGTGTGCGTGTGTGTGTGCATATTCGGGCCTGACCAATAAGGGATTTTTGGCACCTGTACCAATAACGATAAAAAAGGTCAGTGATTTTGGATAACCGATATTATTGGCTGATACCCACCCCTCGAAAAAAAATTTCATTCAAATAGAAATGTATTAAAACATTGTGAATAGTACAGAAATACTCAAGCAGGCCTAAATGTACATAAAAAAGCCATTTTGAACTGTGTTCACAACATAATTATTTTAATTAGATCTATATATAACTATTCTCATATACATAAATACTTTTAATGGCAATACTCTAACAAAATAAAAAGACAAAACACGTATCAGTCAAACAACAATGAAATACAAAAATACTCAATATACTCTTACTGAACAAGCTCTACCAGCAAGGCTGTGTGGTCCATAGAAGAACTTGATGTTTTGAACAAATACTGGGGGAGAGAGCGAGAGCTAGCTGACGGAACTCACACACACGCAAACGCCACAGAGCGTGATCTTGAACTTGACGGAGTGAAAGCTGTGATTCCAGGACAGACCCATTTCTGTTGAGTTTTTTTAAAGTGCGCCGAAAAGTGCAGATTGAATAAACACAAACCCTGACCTCAGCTAAAATTACTCCTGCCTCCCAAGTCTGCCTCCACACCCTCGCACATCGGGGTCCACGTGTGAACACACTGCTTACATAGGCTAGCTAATAAATGCCACTATTGAACTTTGGTCTCTTAAGATTAGCCTACATCTTTGTTTGATTGCAGCTTAGCATGTTACTTCAAATGATACTTAGCTTGCACTTTCAGTTGTTGAATTTGTGGTTTTATTTAGGATTTATATTGTATGAACGGCAGTTAATATCTGTGCATGTGAAATAATATAATTTGCTCGTGAGCATGTTTTATCACGTTCTCATAATATGGGGTGCCAAACTAAAGGCAGTGCAGAATCGATGCAGTCTCAGAGCCAGACACTGTGTGTGTGTGTGTGTGTGTGTGTGTGTGTGTGTGTGTGAGAGAGAGAGATCCTCCCATTTCCAGTCTGAGAGTTAATTGTTGTGCATCTCTCCTGGGTTGTGATCTAGATCGTATCTGAATTGCCATATAAAAAACAATTGTACTCAAACAGTTTTAGAGAAATTAACCGGTAAATGTTTTTTAAAACATTAAAATGACCTGATGTCACTCAGCACATTAATAACTTAAACATATGTGCTTCATTATTTGTTATTTTGCATGCATAAACAATGTACAAACAAATATAAATACTTTTATTCACATTCTTATCATATGGGGTGCCAATCTCATGGAGGTTCACCACGTGTGTGCACGCGAAATGGTGTGAGCTGGTGCTCGTGTGCTTTTTAATTTCAAGCATGCGGAGAAATGGAGCACAGCATCTCAGTGCATGGAGAGTAGTACCTACTAGTAATAGTGGAGATGCAGGCGTGTGCTTTATTTCAGCTGCAGTGTTTTCTTCACCCAGAGCTCATGCAGACTGAGTACCTTTAGTGGAGAAAAAATCGTACATGCACCTTGTCTTGTTTAACATACTCGAAAATAAAAGAAGTTTGTAAGTTTGCTGTGTGTGTGTGTGTGCCTGCAGGACAAAGCACTGTATGCCACCATTTGCATGAGATTCATTAGTCCCACCCCGGCTGTTAGCGACCTGGGTGGTACAATTCACATTGAAATGACCCCTTGTCACTCGAGTTGGACAACGTGAGTTAATCTGTTCAAACACAAATCAATGTGGGTATAACCCAGATTGGCCACTTGTATGAAAGGGGTAAAAGGAACCCAGGGAAATTTATAAGCAACTAAAGCAACCACTCCTCTTTGGGCCAGCCCTCCCACATGGCAGTCTGTTTGAATGTGTACAAGTACGCATCAACGCTGTCAGCTGGTGTTAGCTTGGGGAGCAGACAGAGGGCGTCCTGTCGAGGGTCTGGAAGACGGCTGGGGAGAGGAGAAGCTCTGGCTCTTTGTTGCAGTAGTTTCTGGGTAGCAGCCTGTAGGCCATGTGCCAACTCCTGCGTGTCTTGCTGCTGCTGGAGGCTGGTCTCAAGGAGGTGCTGCAGCAGGGTTTCCATGTGGAGGGTGGGTGTGGGTGCTGGTGCTGTGTTCTTGCCCAGATTCTCCACCACTGTGGCAGTTCACGGCTGCAGTGGGTGAACACAGACACTGAAACCAGGGATGCGGAAAACAAAGTGCTCTTTTATTTAGTGTTAGAGGTGGTGGGGAAAAGGGAGTGAAGGGATCCTGCAGTGCAGTCAGTGAGGGGAGGCTGCCCCGAGCTTGGTGCTGTGCTATGTAGAGGTTGAAGGGATGAGCTGACTGGGTCGCAGGTGGGCTGGGAAGTGAGTGGGTTGTTTCAACGAGGCTTCACAGGCTGAATCTAGAGCCGGGGAGACTATCCGTGAGAGCTCTCGCAGGTGACTGAAATTCTTCCTCATTGTTGGCGTCGGCATCTTCACATGAGAAGAGGGGGAGCAGAGGGATCAGAATGCCTAGCTTGAAGTTAACTTTCCTGCGATATTGGTGTCTCCTATTTATACTCCCCTGGCTGCTGGAGGAGGGTAGAGAGGTGCTGCTTCAGGTGTCTGCACTTGGCTGGCTCCACCCTGTGGCCACTCTGTTCTCTGTGGTCCATGGATGCTGAAGTGACACTGTCCTTGTAAGAAAAAAATGACTGTAAAGAATGTAAGAAAAAATGAATTGGTCGCTTAATTTTTTCCAGAGCTGTGTATGTGTGTGTGTATGTATGTATGTATGTGTGTGTATATGTATATGTGTATATATATGTGTGTGTGTGTGTGTATATATATATATATATATATATATATGTATGTATATATATATATAAGTACCGTGGGCGTAGGGGTGAGTTTGACATTGGGTGGACCCATGTGCTACTATAAATCAAGCCCGCCCCATCCCCTAAAATATTAGCTAGCTATAGGCTGATTCCACTGTAGCTAAGTCTATGGCAGTAACATACTATATGTATAGTGGAGTGGAACAACATTTGTGGAATCACAATAAACAGCAAATAAATATATATATATATATATATATATTACTAGGTTTGGCAAATGATCGGTTTTGATGTTGTCCTTGTGTGTAAAATCTGTTGTACACGTACACTAACATTAACCTCCGTAACATTATGTCCTGTGATGATGATGATTGTACTTTTTTTTTTTTTTGGTGGCATTACGCTGAAATGAGAAGACAAAGCAATTTGTGTTAAAGTTAACACCAAGAAAGTTCCAACATTATAGTACTGAGACAAAACTAATGTTAACATTAGACAGAGAGACTAACATTACCTGATTTTACCACAGTGCTTTTTGACAACTTCAGCATAGTTAATGTTAACGTTACCTAACCCAAACCCTCCTAGTATGTTACTATAACAAGACATTATACACAAGGTGTTTTCATAGCTATAATTAGCCATCATTGCTATTCATTGTGCCCTCATAGCCAGCTAGCCAGCCAGCTTGACCATAGGCTAATGTTAGGGCAACATTACTAGTTAGCTATTGCTAACTAACATACAAGCTTATGTAAATCATAGCTAGTTGCAAACATGCCATTCAGAACTCATTTGTTGATTTAATTGTATCCATTGTTTAATTTCATAAAGTTTGAGAGATTAAGTTACCTCATCCAAAGTTGAATCGTTACTGACCTCAGGTTCAAAGCTGGAGAAAGCTAGTAACCTATTGGCGAATATTCAAACATAGCACGAAATGGGAAGGTTGTCTGATTTGCTAAAAAAATGTACTACCCTCGGTGTCACACTTTCAAAATAAAAGTTTCAAATTTACAGGTTTTTTTACCCTGTGGTATAATTTTTGGAGAGGACAAATGCAACAATTTCTAGTATTGCAGGGGGCAGGTCCCACCGATCCCACCCAGACCCTATGCCATAGTAAAGCACATAAAATCCCTAAACCAAAACTATATACTTTTTGTTGGTACCAGAACTAACAAACGAATCTACATAGTCAAAAATTAGAGCGTGCAAATGGAGGGTTTCTAGCTTAAATAGATTATGAGCAACATTAGCATTTTTGAGTAATTTATCTATATGTAGCTTTGCTATAAGGGCAGAAACAGAATAATTGGAATGTTATTGGAATAATAACACAATAACATACAATAAGCACATTTAGCATGCTAACTGATTAAACACAGAATTACTTCTGTAGTGACTACTCCCAGTTGAGATTTTAAATGAAATTCCAGGCAACCTTTATCATGCATACAAATACATTACAGTGAAATGATTTTCTTCACATAACCTAGTTTGTTATGGACCTGGGGTCAGAGTGCCATGTTAGCCGTGATACAGTGCCCTTGCTCAAGGGCTTGCTGGAGGGCTCAATAGAGTCTCAACCTGCCACTGATCTGAACCCATGACCTTCTGATTAGTATGCTAGAACCATAACCATACAGCCACCAGAATTTCATTCTGAGAGTCTGTGTATACAATTTGTACATTGTAAGTGTATTTATTTATTTATAGTTTGAATTAATCTCATTATCAAATATTACTATGAATCCTCTAAGAGAAAAAAAAATCTATATATCTATTAAAAAAGACAACTCCCAAAAGCAATCTTCTCTCTTGTTTCATGCACAATGTGATAAAATGGCACGCCCACCCCTGACAATTCTCTCCTTGTATCACCAGAGGTCATTATCATCTGAATACTGATTTGTGTCCATAGTTACTCATTTTTTTCCCACATGTCCTTGCTGTCTTTCAACTGCATTTCTGTTCACAGAGTCTTCCTCTAGAGCTGTAGATGCTTTTGCTTCCTCATCCCCAGCAGTATCTATTGCTTCCCCAGAGATATGATGGGTTTGCTGATCAATATCAAGGCTTCTTCATATATTCTGCACCTTGAAATCGGTCATGGTGGAATTGACTAAATCCAATTTTGCTTATAAAAACTCCACTTTCTGCCTGTCAGATACCTGGGGTGTTAATAATTGACTTGCTTGCTTGACGTTATCTGACAGATACCCCAGGAGACTGCTCACCCAGCATGCTTGGAGCCTTAGAGCACCCATGGAGACCCACACCAGCTTGGACAATGGGACAGAAGCTCATCTAAACCTCTGGTATTATACAGTATAACCAAAGACATCAAATCAGAAACTTGCTTAGGATACTCATAACCTCGCTTTTCCATGAACTGTGCTGACTGTGTGAAAATTGCATGCTTAATGGATGTGTAATCCTTCCATTTTCTTGAAATGTACAGGGACTTTTCAAGTCCGCAACTATGTCATGTTTCATCTTAAGTGCATTGTGAAATCATGTTTAGAACTTTAAAGTTTCACAAATGTACAGCATGTTACAATGTTACATGATCTAGACATCATATGAACATGCAAAACATTTTAAATATTGGATTACATCCATATAGATTTGTGCATTTACACCCCTGTCTTAGAGCACTGTATGAACTTTGCTAGTAATATAGCCCCTAAAATATGTCTTTCACCCAAAAACCATACCCATAAAGCAGGACACAATATATTAGGACCCTGGTATTAGAGCAAAATAATAGAACATGGTAAAAGGACCCTGATAAAATGACCCTGGTATTAGAGCACTAAAGGACACTTCTCGTTTATAAAAACTCCACTTTCTGCCTGCGAGATACCTGGGATGTTCATAAAGGGCCTAAAATTAATGTCTTCACCTTTTAAGCTTACTTGAAGTTATCTACCAGATATCCCAGGAGACTGCTCTCCTACCATGCTTTAAGCCTTAGAGCAACCCTGGAGATCCCAACAGCCACCTCCCACCCCCACTAGAATCAAGATGGCCAGTGATTTACAACACAACCACCAGGCCACTCCATCCCAAAGGGAGCAGAGCCATAAAAGACAAGACTATCTCCACAAGAATATTTGAACAATGGGAGAGAATTTCATCCAAACTCTGGTATTATATAGCCAAAGATATTTTCCTTTCAAACACATCAAATCAGAAAATTGCTCAGGATACACATAACCTCGCTTTTCCATGACCTGTGTTGACTGTGAAAATTGCATGCTTGATTAAAAGTTAAATTGAGAAATGTTGTACCATGCAACTCTTTCTATGGTCCTATATCTTGATCTGGATGTAGCTGTAGTGTGCTTATAAGATGAGCTTGTGGTGAAGTTACAATCACAAAGTGTATCTGAACATCCTTGGAGGAGACTTGAAAGAATAGGAAGCAGCACTGGAAGGAGGAATGGGATGAATTCTCCAGAGCTGCACCTTTTGAGCATGTGGTTGCTGGACTGGATACATTGAGCTGGGAAAATCAGTAACTGTTTACTGCAGGCTGAATATTGGTGCAGTGTGAGGATATCAAATGGAGAAATTGGCACAATGACTGGAAACCTTCAATTTATGTTAATTTTCAAGGTAGACAGGAAAACATTTAACATGAATGGAAGTGCTTGCCTTTAGCACAGTTAGCATGAAGCCCCCTCATGGAGAAACTTAATTGCTAGTGGAAAGAGAAAGAAATGGGGATTCACATGAAGTAAACTAGGAAGAAGATAGAGTTTAAGTCATGGTCTTTCTCCCAAGCTTCAGTTATTTCATAACTGTATGTTGTGGATTCAGTTCAGTGGTTGCACCTCTTGCCTCCTTTCTCCTGTGGAGCCCTCCATTAGGCAATATAACATCTAATGGCTAAAAAAGGAATATCCTCAAACATTCTGAATCCACACCTTTCATTTTCAAGGGAAATACTTCTGAAAAAATGTGTTTTCCCCAAAATGCAATTTTGTACTAACCACTTGCAGAAATCTACTTGCACAATAGTAAGACATCAAGGGAAAAAAAAAAAATTGGCCACTGAAGTGGCCTTCAGTTGATGGGGGCACTGGCTGGTGGGAGCTTACCACCCTTTTCTGGTTTAGAATTTGGAATAATAAGTCAGCCAAATTCATCAATCCCTAGCAGTAATTTGTGGTCTTGTTTTATTTACTTGATTTAATTGTACTTAAACATATAAAAGTGCATCTCAAAAAATTAGAATATCGTGAAAAAGTTCAATATTTTCCATCAGTT
>JAOTRR010000024.1:8727825-8738071 GCA_028570945.1 Gogo arcuatus
TATGGAAAATATGTTACTCAGGTCCCGGATGTAGTTCGTATGAAAAATACGAGTGACGTATTTCCTAGTAAAACACTAGTGTCCATATAATAAATATATATGTACAGATCACTTCCAGTGGCTAAATAAAGATGCAGTTATGGATATTTGGAGCACTAAACAAATATAGTGGCATTGTATTACACCCCTACTGTATACATCTTTTAATCTAAAATTTAGATTAAGTTATGGGGGTTTAGGTTTGCAAGGCCATCTATAATCAGAAAGCGCATAGAATTTTTCCTATTGTACTAACTAGAGAGTACAAATCATTTTAATTAGTTTGAGTCCTGCTATTCCTCCTAACAACTATCAGCTCCTGTGTTGTCTACACACCCCTGTCTACATAATGGCTTAATATTGGCCTCTAATAGCTGAAAGAGACAGACTGCAATTAAACAGACCTCAGTTCCATCTTTTTTCCCTGTCTGCTGAATGAAGGGGGGGGGGGGGGGAATCGAGGCGTCTGAAACTGAACCCACTTAGGAATCATCAAACTGGCAAATATTAAAAAGGGGGGAAAGTGCTTGTATAAGAATGTGGTTAATCAAGCTGGAAAATCTCAGCTGGAGAGAGAGGGCAGTGGGTTAATAGTCTGAAACAGGATATATAGAAATATGATCTGAAAATCCTGTGGAGGCCTCTATCACTAGATCAGAGAGAAAGAAAGTGCATTGACCCTCAATATGTCGCAGCACACAGATAAGGGAGGTTCAGGTGAACACAAAACCACAGTGGAAATTACACTGCACATCCACAGGAAAAAGAATTCGCTGAACTCCACAGTGGTCTGTGCAGGACAAATGGGTTCTTCTCTGTGTTATGTATCAGTGTTTGTAGAGTGAATGCATTAATTATGTTAATCTCCCAATTCCACTTGGTTGCCTGATGGTTTCCAGTTGGCAAGACAGCCTGTCATGTCCCACCAAACAGCAGGGAGTGGGTGTGGAAAAGAAAGAATTGGAACACATTGATTTTCAGTTTGCGTTGTTTCCTCACTTTGTATGACCAACAGCAGTTGTTCCTAGTCTTAGTCACCCCATGCATTGCACATTTTCATGTTTTCCAAACTGTAATACACCCGTTTAGACTCATCAGATGATTATGAAGCCTTTTATGAGTGCAAAGTACAGAAAAAGGTGTGTCTCAAGGTTGAGACTTGAAACAACAAGCTTTCATTGACTTCAGAACCCATGTAATCCTATGAATTACAGCTAAGATCAGTGGCTGTGGTCACATTTCCTGTCTCATCCCCCTTACCATGTACTAAGTATGTGTGCATAGACAATCCTTTTGACCTCCTCTCTGTGGGATCCTAATTATACCCATGATCCCCTTGACATTTCACCAAGCCCAATGACCTAACCCCTCTTTCCCTTTACAATCTGTCAATCACTTTCTCCATTTTGTGCCATTGGCTGATGCTGTTCGACACTGAGACAGCTCCATCAGCGTAAGCCAGTCTCAGTGGTGGCTAATTAGCACATAGCTAGCTGTGATTGGCATTGTGCCAGTGACCTGTCACCTCAACTCCACAGCTCTGTCACTAAGCATGGCCAGTTGGGGGTGGAAGGGCATTATGAAAGATTGACTAAGCAGTACTGAGTGATGGACCTGGGAATACTTTGAGTTACTGGGTGGAGGGCTGCTAGCAGTGAAACTTGTTTAAATAGCTGTGGGTGTATCTAATGATCAATGCACAGGTTCAGGTTTTCTGCGTTTACATTTTCGGCATTTGGCAGATGCCCTTATCCAGGATGATTTCCATTCGTCTCACTGTATGCAACTGAGCAGTTGAGGGTTAAGGGAGTTGATCAAGGGCCCCCCAGTGGCAGCTTGGCTGTGCTTGGATTTGAACTCAACCTTCCGATCAGAAGTTCAATGTCTTAACCACTGAGCTAGCGCTGCCCTATTTTCTATATTCCCAATAAAGCTGATGAGCTAATTATCATGCCCTCCATCAGCTGTGTTGGTTGCAGTGTTGTAGTCAAGTCACCTACCTTCAGTTCACCTCACGTCAAGTCCAAGTCACCATATTTATGACCAATCAATTAAAAAGTATTTTACAAGTACATTTTCTGCCCTTCATGCTTTTGTTCCTTTTTGACTTGTTTAATTGTGTATAGTCTGAATCCAAACCAAATAGCAAACAAACCAAAAGTTTCCTTCAGATTACATTGGGGTAGAAAGTATCCAAAATCACTCTATATTGTATTAGTTACAGTCTCTTTCCTGATGAGATCATATCTACAGGGAGATTCTGATTTGTTTTTTTATTAATTTTCTCCTTTTTAAACTCCAGTTGTTGCAGCCCACTGGTGAAGCGCTGCAGTATGCTGTGATTAGTGCTAACAGTTGCATCATTACACAAGGTCATGTATGTTTTATGAGTCCTTCTGATTCCTTTTATCTGCAAGGCTTCCCATGCCTCCTCCCCTCAAAGCCTTCATCTCCACACAGACTCAAAGGGAATTCTGGCACAGCAAGGTGTAAGGAATCTATTCCAGTAGCTCCCTTGAGAATGGAGTCACCTGCAGCTCTTTCTTCCTTCTATTTGTTCTTTTCTGCGCAAAGCCCTCAGCTCATCAGGATGCCAGGTTTTTCATTTTCTGCTCTTATAGCTTCAGCTGTCACCTCAAAACTGCTGCCCTTTCTGTATATGCACTTTGGTTGCTTTGTTCTGCATGTGTATGAGATAGCAACATGAGCCTTGGGCTTATCTGCCTGACCTTGTGAGAGAGGGAAGAAAGCATGAGCATTTACTGAAGGCCTCATTTGTAGCAACAGAAATGCAAAGAGGATATTTTGCATTTTGGCAACGGAAAATCGTTCTTGGCAGTACACTGTAGCTCCAGGATAAAACTTTGTCCACATCTGATTAGCTGCTAATGACAATGTACCGGTTCTATTAAGACTGTTTGCTGGAATGTTTTTCTACACTAATGGTTTTCTTAGGAAGAGCTATGTGTATATAAAGAAGTAATGTAAAACAGGCAAGCGGACATAGCTTGTTTTGGGTAGTTCCAGTTGATGGGTACTGACAATAGGACACGCTGTTTAAATTAGCATCTCATCCCAGCCCTAGGCTTATACAAAGTGTGATCGCTGGTTGGCAGAAGTGCAGTTCACGACTGGCTAATTGAAACGAAGCAGCTTCCTCTTTCAATCCAAACCCTCAGAGAGAGAGGGTGGAAATACACCTGCCTCCCAACACACACCAGACGACTAGTTGCTGGGCAGTGTGCCGGCTTAGTGAAACCCATCAAGATTCATTCATCCATCAATAACCCCTTTGTATTCTGGCAGTATGAGGAAAGAAAAAAAAATTAAAAGATGTCAAAGGTGTCCTGTATTTTTAAAGAGTGTTAAAGCTTTATGTGAACTCAAAGCAGGATTCAGCTTCATCTGGAGCTGAACCAGACTATGAACCATCTGCTTGCCCGGGTTGTAGAGAGATGAAAGAATCCTCACAAGATTTCAGCTTCATTGGCAAAAAACAGACTTTAATGAATTCCCCCTGCCCAGCGCCCTCGTCTCACTGCTCATTCTCTTTTCTTCCTAAAAATCTGCCACCTCTCTCTTTGCTTCAAATGTGCTATCCTCTCCCACACAAACAAACTACAGTCATCTTGGCATCGGCGCTGGAGGGGAACTGTGTAAAGCTGCACGTCTGGCATGGTCCCCATGGCATTGTGAGAGATCTAAGTATTCTGAATCGGGTGTAAGATGTTCCTTGTTCTGGCATATATATCCTGATTTAATGATTTTTTTTTTTTTTTTCCCTTTAGATATTTTAATTCACACTAAGACAGGTGTCTAGAGTTGTTAGGTTTAGGAAAGTGATGATAGATTAGGGTGGTGTTGAGTGAGGAACAGCAACGAAAAGTGAGGACTAATTTGTTTATTAATTAATTTGCCAAAAGTGTTGAATTTATTCACTAAGCCAGGAGAGAAGAACTGCCAGGCGAAGTGACAGTCCTGAGTGAATTTACAAAAAGCAGATTTTGAAAATCAAAGTATTAGAAGTATAAAAGAGGATTTAGAAAGTTGCACACTCCATTTGGTGCTTAGTCTCTGCACAATTCTGTGCATCATGCACTTAATGGCTTTTGGAGTGCCTCTTTCCGTAGTGTTGTACTGGTACATAAACAAGATGGAGGGCAGAATTTTAAAGTGCTTCCTGTATTTCTGTGAGCAGGCATATGTGGAATAACTTTTTTGTCTCTTTTTCCAAGGGGCCACTTTCACTTTCCACCTCAATTTGCAGAGAGCTTTTGAAACATTACATGAGAATCTATACAATAAGAGAACAATTTGGAGAAAAAAAATAATGTGATACTTGAAGGCATTGTCATGATACATCATATGTATCATGAACTTTTAGTTTGGTGTGGCTTGTTGACAATGTGCAAGCGAAACAGGAGTGACGGAACTAAACTAATATAAAATAAAATAAAATGGAAGAGAGGGGAACGGTGGAATTATTCATTCATTTATTTTCTATACTAATTCCTATCCATTGTGAGTTGCAGGTGAGCTGGAGCCAGTCCCAGCTGACTTCAGGTAATGGATGGGGTACACCCTGGACAGGTCATCAGTCTATCGTGGGGCAGACAGCCACTCAGTCACACCTATAGGCAGTTTAGACTAGCCAGTTGATCTAATCCGCATGTCTTTGGACTGTTGGAGGAAATTGGAGCACTCGGAGGAAACTCAAGCAGGCACGAGGAGAACATCCAAACTCCACACAGAATGGCCCCAGTTGGCCACGCGGTACGAACCCAGAACCGGCTTGCCTTGCAGTGTCAGTACTAAGCACTGCGCCACCGTGCCACCTGGCATGTTAGCTGTTGCTAACAGTTTTATTGCAGCAGGTAGCAGTACTGCCTCACAGCTTCAGAGTACCCTGAGCTCAGGTTACTGTATGTGCACAATTTTCCATCTTCTCCCCATGGCTGTGTGGCCTTCTGGTTTCCTCAGTCTTCTTTCCACATCCCAATAAATGGCAGTAGGTGGACTGGCTTTGGTAAATTGCCACTATGTGTAAATGAGTGTGTGCAGTGGTGTCCTGCAGTGAACTGGCATCCTAATTCAGTGTGTCCCTGCTTTGCACTTATTGTTCCTAGATTAGTCTCCAGATCCAATGCAACCCTAACCAGAATAAAGCTGTTAGTAAAGATGAATGAATGATGAATGAATGATGTTTTTGTGTCTTTCTTTTAAAACATACTGTCCACAGTTTTTGTCAGCATGGAATTAGTATCAGTTCAGCCACAAACGCAATGACTGAGTCCAGCTTTACTAACCTGCTCTATGTGCTTAAAGAAAAAAGCAAACTCCCTGACAACCAGATATGCACCAAAAATAAAGTGTGGTCTCAAACCTTTCAAATGTGGCATTTGTATCCGGGAATAAGTAAAAGTTCAAATAACAGTTCATGATTTTTTTTAAACTAAATTGTACTCTTTCACTTGTGCACAATGTGCTTTTCAGTCTTCTGCTCCAGGTAGGCTTGGCCAGCTTCCAGAACAGCACAACCATTTGGTGTGCTAATTGTGTGTGTGCTGAACCTGGGAGACAGTGATCGGTACGTGGGCGCAATTGAGAGAGCACGGGCCGATTGTACTCCATCCCAGAAGAGAGCCTTCAATGACAGGTTGTTGAAGTGTAGCGAACCACACAGGACTAAATCACTTTCTGCATTTGTGGCACAAAGCCAGCCATGTTTGATTTACTCTGAACTCAGAAAATATATCAAGGGAAGATGTACAACTTCTGGTGAGTTGTGAATCTCAATTTAAGACTTATAGCCATTCAACTTTGATGTACATCCTCTATAGTACCCCCCTCAACTCAGACAATGCCCCTCCTGCTTGTCCTACAGCCCATATTTTGCCAAAAGGAAGCCATTATAGCAAATAAAACAACCTCGTTGGCTCAGTGCCTGTCCTGCCAGAGGAAATTTATTGAACCACCGGTGTGTTCCCCCTGTGGTTGCCCAGAGAGTTGCACCATTGCCAGGCACAAATCCAGATGAAAAATGTGAAATAGATGAAGAGCGAGAGAAGAAAGAAGAGACAGACAAGCCCAAACTGCAAAAACAGCTGCTCTCTTGTGTGGCTTATGTGCCAGAGAGCAGCTTTCTGTTTTTCGCTAGTTATTGTCCAGCCTCATGAGAGACACAAAATAAGAACCTTAGGGTTTGGAAGGCCTGCAGGTTTACTGTAAAACGTTATTGGATCCATTAGTTAGCAAACTGTTTGGTTCAATATAAAGCTGTCTTCATCTGTTCCCAGAGTAACTAGCAAAGTGATGCTCAAAGTAAAAACTTTCAAAGTGACTTTAGACGGCAACAAAATAAGCATAACCTCTGTAGTCATTTCCTTAAATGTTTTTGCAAGATAAGGGTAAAATAGTAACTTACATATCTATGTACATGGTAGCCAAATAGCTTGCAGGACACAAAAAAACCATGTCCATTAACGTGCATTTAGAGTGTTTATTCATTCATCCTTAGTATCTGCCTGGTCAGGGTTGTGGTAGTTAAAATTAGGCTACTAGTTTGTTTATAGAGAACTATAACCAGCTAAATTTGTTAGAAGCTATTGCAGGCCGGTACAAACAAAAATAACTGTGTGATCTGGATGATAATAACAATAATAATAATAATAATAATAATAATAATGAACTTGATATGTTTGAGGAACTCTCGGATCCAGAATTCATTGACTTTTTTTTTTTCTTTTTCTCCATTGTTTCCAGTGGTATGGTTCATATTTAATTAATAAAAAAATAAAATAAATAAAAAACCTTCCAGTTTAGATCATTCCCACTTCGGATTTAAATCCAAATACTGATACAAATATTAGGAGCTTGGAGCACTAAACAGATACAGATATAGATAGTAACACTGCGTTACACCTCTACCATATAACCTGCTGGATTGTGCTCATTTGATTTGTGTCAGTGTACTTCCTGTAGTATTCCAATGTATTTCCTGTAGCTGCCCTGCGATGAACTGGCATTCTATTCTATTCACGGTGCATTCCTTTCTCACACTTAGGGTTTCCGGGGCACGCTCTGGATCCACCGCAACCCTGACCAGGATAAAGTGGTTACATGAGTGAAGATGATTGAACAAATATTTCCTGTAGGTTGCTGAGCACCATGTTGCGAATCCTAACATAATGTGAAAACCTTCCACCTTCCACTGCAGAATTATAAAATGTTGTACTTTTTTTTTTTTTTTTCTTTTTTTTCTTTTTTAAATATGTCTGCCATGGACAGTATGTCAATACAGGTGCTAAGCTAATTTGTATATGCACTGGTTAGGATTCTGGACTGGTGTTAAAAATCACAGGGTGTTCAGATCACAGAACTGCCAGAAAGTCATATTTGGCCCATGAGGAGAGCAGCCTTAGCTTTGTGACTGCAGTATATATTCTGCACTAATTGTAATTTGCAGTGGATAAAAATGTCAGCAAAATGAATACATGTAAATATAAAGGTTAAAACGCCCTTCAGTGTTCACTGCATCCGATCTACTTCATCTTCATCTGAAGTTAAACCAGAATTCTCACTTAAATTTTTATCTTTTTATCTTCCCTTTACAAATTCAGAAGACTTTTATGGCTCTGCCGGACAGATCTCAGGAGGGCACAGGCCGAGATTGGGGGAAATCAGATGATGAGAAACGTAAAAGCAATTTGTTTCACTTGACCTGAGTAGGGAAGGAGGCATTGTTGGCCAGTTCTCTGTACTCAGAGACAGGCAGGTAAAGGCCTCATCGACTAAAAGCAATCATCTCGGTGATGGAGACGAATGATTTGCGAGGAAATTGGGGGCAGTGCTTTCTCACTGACAACGGAATAGGGATCACCACTGAAAAGAAAGAAACTGTTTTAAAAAAGGGGCTTCCCTCATTTCTACATATGAGAATGTAACTGGGCTTTGGGAAGAAGTCAGGCTGGATGCCCTTTACTTCCTATATCACTATGTAGTAACACTCCTGATAACATAGTCTAGCTGGGATCTGCTAGCATGATTTAGATGCAAGTATGCTAAATGTATCCTATTAGAGTTTCTTGCTAAACATGTCCAAGTTATACAGTATTATGATTGGTAACATCCATACATACATGTTCCTAGTAAAAGAATAATGAAAAGACAGTAATGGTTAAAGATGGTGTAAATTATACGGCAGCATCTTGTCTGTTTAAATGTGCAGCCCTGCAGTGCCGGATTAACCTGAGTGAGATTTCCTGTCGTGTAGGCATCTGCTTTCTATCCGACCCCTTTTCTCTACTTCATATGCTCTGATATACCAGAAACAGATGTGTCTCCAGTGGAGGGAGGGAGGGAGGGATGTAACGTGAGCCTCTTTGTCCCTGTCCGCTTTTTCTGTCTTTGTTTTTTTTTTTTACTGCTCCCTCCCTCTTTTTCATTCTCAGCAATAACACGGTGCAGCAGAATTAATTAGGCTTGGCACGAGGCGCCTCATTCTAATAAATCACTCCATTATCTTGCAGGGATGTGTTTAAAAAAAAAAACAAAAAAAAACCACTTCCTGTGAAAATGAAGCAAGGGTGTACGCACTTAACCCTCCATTTCCTGCAAGTGTGCCCTAACTGGCATTGCGCCAAGGGAGCTGGGCATTTCGAGATGTGGTGTCGGGACCCATGGGGACAGGACTCAGCTAATTCTGCATGCAGAGATGTTAGCTGTGTGAAACATTTTGCCATGTCCAAAAACATGCTTGCCTTATCAGCTGGAGAATCCAGCGCCTGTGCCTAGTGATGCCAAGCATCTTTGGATACTGATAGCGATTTGGATGGCTAAATTTTATGGAAATTATGAATCTGGTCTTCACAGAGTGGGTTTGAAATCGCTATGTGAAGGATGCATAGCAAAGTTGACAGAATGAATGTCATGATTTGAATACCATTTTCAGAATGTGTGCACATTTAACATATGCTCAGTGAAGGCAAAACAATTCATATTCAGATATTTAAGATCACACATTCTATTTTTAGTCTTCTAATGGACGGTTATAGAAAATCTTTTTGGCTAAATTACCCTTTGTGTCCCTGATTGAAGAAAAAGGCTTCTGAATAAACTAGGGACATAACCAAATACAAATACTAGAACAGACAACAAAAATAAATACACATGTATAGGAGGCACATGAGAAAGCTTGACAGAAAGGGTATCTGTTTGAGACTAGATCTGATCAGGACTGGGATCTCGTGGGACCAGCTTTCATGTGATGCAGGCGCCAGCATGAAAAGCATGAATACGAAGCTCACAGGGCACACAAAGAGCATGCTTGTTAACATGAATTTGCAGTGGTTGAAATTTGGCTACGGACCTGGTTATGTTGAGGGAAATAGAACCAACTAAATTGATTAGAAATAATAACTGTTGTTTAAAAATAAAATAAAAAATCTGCCCCATCTGTCGTTATAAAATCAAGCGATGTAGAACTTCAGAGCCGGAATTCACAGATCTTGCTAGCAATGCTACCATTTGTACCTCTGGGTTTTTCCACTGTATTCCAGTGTTTCCTGGGCTTGGGGTTAGGCAACACCCACTTTGGATTTACATTTGAATACAGATAAAAATATTTGAATATTTGGATCACTAAACAAATGCAGATAGTGGCATCATGTTACACCTCTAGTATAAAAGCATGCTTTCTACAGCTTTTTACTTTATTCTACAGAGCCCCTAAAGGGACATGTGTTTAAAAAAAAAAAGGTATCTGGTGCTCACGAGTATCTAGTGCAGTCAATGTTTTTTGGTTTTTTTTTTGCACCATTTTGTGTAAACTCTAGAGCCTGTTGCATGTGAAAATCTCAGGAGATCAGCAGCTTCTGAAATACTCCAAACCAGCCCTTCTGGTACCAAGAAACAAGCTATGATAATGTCACAGAGATTACACTTTTTCCCCATTCTAATGTTTGATGTGAACATTAACTGAAGCTCTTAACCTGTATGATTTTGTGCATTGTACTGTTGCCACACGATTAGCTAATAACTGCAGAAATGAGCAGGTGTACAGGTGTTCCTATTAAAGTGGACGGAGAGTAAATGTTTCCTTAGAGAAACGCTAATGATTTATACACTTTACAGAATCGGGTCAGCTAGAGGTTGGTGTTTGTGTGTGTGTGTGTGTGTGTGTGTGTGTGTGTGTGTGTGTGTGTGTGTG
>JAOTRR010000024.1:9014778-9024784 GCA_028570945.1 Gogo arcuatus
GGTATGCAGTGGTTAGTACCTACCAAAAGTGGTCCAAGGAAGGATAACCGGTGAATCGGCAACAGGTTCATGGGCGACCAAAGCTCACTGATTCGCATGGGGCATGAAGGCTAGCCCATATAGTCCAATCCCACAGAAGAGCTACTGTAGCACAAACTGCGGAAAAAGTTAATGCTGACACCTTTCTGTTTTAGCCAGCATTAACTTATTTACTTTTTATCATCTAGTTATTTTTTGTACCTGCTAACAATATTTAGTTGGATAAGTGTTTCCAAAAATATAAACAGACTCATAACCTAATTTAAAATACAGCATCTCTGACCAGGCAGTTACTAAGGATGAATAAATAAAAGCTGCAAATAAATTGCACAGCTCGTTACATTCATAAAGTTTGTGTTTGTCCTGACCTGCAAGCTTCATATCTGTCTATGTCCTTGCTTTTTTGTTACATCACAGTTCTAATACATACCTCTAGTCTTAACCAGATGGCCTATGATCACTATGGGGGGAAAAAAACAACAACAACAACAAAAAAAAACACTGAATAGTGCGCCTCCTATTCATGTCTGTATTTATATTTTATACTACATTGTTAAGTGTTTTTTTTCCATTCTATAAGTACATATTGATGTGTATTAGAAGTGGTTCTGCATTGAAAGTGTTGGTTACACTTTACACAACGTCTGATTTAAATCAGCACTGCATCTGAAACACTTTCCAGCTCTGCAATAATTTCACCTCCTTATTTTCCATTCACACACCTATCTTGCTAAAACACTAAATTCAAGCTAATCATTCAAATAGAACTTATTCAAGTGAGGGGGGTGGGGGGGGGACTCTTTCCATCTGAGCTAACGTATGCCCTTGGCAATAGAGGAACTTAAATTGAAATTAATGTGTGTGGGGGGGAATGAACATCTGTAATAAAATGGAAATAAGATTCCTTGTAAAATATTGATTTAAATCCATGGCCTGCTAGTCTCAGTCTGATGGTTGGTAATGTAGAATCCCCATAATGCACTTTTGCTCCATAAGAAATGACAGTTTAATAACTAGAAATATAGACTCTCGGTGTACCTGGGAAAGTGGTGTGGAATATCCATTTTAAATGGCATTTATGAACTCGACTATATTCCACACAGAACATGGAATTAATAATTCTAAACTGATTTTAGTTCATACAGAAATCCTCAGGGTCTCATATGAGATCTTTGTTAACTTTATAGTAAAATGACACCACGTTATCTAGCTTAACTGAGAATATTAAGCGAAAACAATGGCACCATTTTTATTGATGCTTGTTTGAAGGTCTTTTATGGATGTCACGTCTCACAAAGGAAACACAGGGCATAATTAACAGACATAACTATGGAAACAGTGTTTTAGAACAAAAGAAAGAAAGGATATGGAGAAGAAAATGAAGAAGAAATATTCAAGATTCTGCACACCTAGGTCACTATTTACATTTAAGCAAATTTGTGATATTGAGCATTTTAACTCATTTGTACAAAAGGTGAGATATTCCTTGAGGCTTATCCATTCTATTGATGCATGTGTTCAGATGACACTCCAATGGATTTGATCTATCATGGATTTGGCCAGTTTTAGGCAAACATTTGCAGTCCATGTGTGTCTCCAGTTGAAGTGTACGCTGTCATTAAATCAAAACTAGGACAAACAAAGTACTCAGAAATTGTGAAATTCATGTAAATATTTCTATGTTTCTAATTTTTACTTAAGTTTTTATGCTGATCATATAATTTGGAATGAAAAAAAAAATTAGAAAAGAATGCAAAATACAAGCATTTTCACTAGTGATCTCAGACTTTGGACACTACTGTATGTTGTATGAAGCAACCAAAAAGGGAGGACTATGTAGTGTGATTACAAGGGCAAGTGATGGATGAGCAAACAGCCATAAATTAAGCAAATTCAAATTGACAGAGGACAAGGTCTGGGTCAGATATGAAAAAATAGCTCAGTAACATTGCAAACAAGGTGCTGGAGTAAGACACATCATAACTACAGGAATGAACACCATTCCTCCACAAGATATTCCTTCGATTTCTGTTTTGATGATTGTGGTGGAAAGACCTGTCTAACCCATCAGTCAGAAATCTCCCATCGGAGTTCAATTGGATTGAGATCTGGTGAGAGTGATGGCTAAAGAATAGGATTTACATCATTTTCTTCCTCAGTAAATCCTTCAGTGCCTTGATGTGGGTGGTTCATCTGGGAAGGGACCACTCCCTTCAGAACAGAAATATTTCATCATAGGATAAAGATGATCAGTTAGAATAAATCTGTTTATTTATTATCTATTTAAAGTGATTCTTCCCTGCAGGTAGACCCAAACTATGGCAGCAGAATACTGCCACAATATAACCGCCACCAAACCCCTTCAATTTACCCTGTATTGTTCTCTTGATGTACACCACATGCTATCGCACTCTCCTCGAGAAGTGTTGAATGACTCATCTGACCATTGTATTTTCCCCCCACATCTCTGGAGAGCAGTGCTTGTGATTTTTGCACCACAGTATCTCAAATATGCATTTGTCTTTGTAATGAGTGGCATATGCACTGCAGCCAGACTACTCGCTAAGTACTTTTGAGCTTTCAGCCAAAATTTCCCGACCATATTTACTGATGTTTTTTTAAACTGATGTAGACAAATGAAATGTAGACATCACTTTATTACGTGTTCATATTGAAATACAGCCAGTTGCACCATCTTTGTGAATGAAGCTCCTGCCATCAGTGCACCAGTAATGAGCCATATAAGTCACTTAGATCTTTTCCTCTTCTAAATCTACAATCAAGGGATAACTGGTTTCCAGCATTTTTACAACAGGATGTTAACTGCTTGATTGTAGTAGACAGTACACCTGGCTGGAAGTACGTGCACTACTTATGATTCTCAGCTCATTAATTCAGGCTTTTCCTTTAATTTTGTAGCCACCTGTTAGCCACTTTGTTAGATACAGTTTCTTTCTTAATTCTGTTAACCTAATTTATTTACTTTGGAACTAAGTAAGTTTAATTAGTTACCATTACATTTAAGCTAAATTAGCCTGTGTCTATTTCTATGTTGGGCAGCATGGTGGTGCAGTGGTTAGCACTGTCGCCTCACAGCAAGAAGGTTCCGGGTTTGAACCTCACAGCCAATGGGGGGGCCTTTCTGTGTGGAGTTTGCATGTTCTCCCTGTATCTGTGTGGTTTCCTCCGGGTGCTCTGGTTTTCCCCCACTGTTCAAAAGATATGTGGTTAGGTTAACTGGCTACTCTAAATTGCCCATAGGCTGTTGGTCCTGCAATGGATTGGTGGCCCATCCAGGACATACCCCACCTCTTGCTTGACATTGGCTGGGATTGGCTCCAGCTTCTCCATGACCTGCAATGGATAAGTGATGTAGAAAATAAGTGAGTATTTCTATGTTGGTTTCTGTGCTATAATTAACAATAATGTAAACTTGCAGCCTCAAAGACCTATGAGAAACTGGTATTTTGTTAATGGTGTTAGTTGCACTTTAGGTTATAGCTCTATCCATGTAAAATAATGATGCTTATCTATTTTATCTTTGACTTAGCAAGGCTGCATTTTTATATTACATTGAGCTATGATAAGTACCATTTGTGATTTTTTTGTACCAATGAGATAGCAAATAGCAAGAAACAGAACAAGTTGTTAAACAGCAATTGCAAATGGAACATAAGTATTATCTCTTAAAGAAGTGCAGCAATTGCTAGCCCAATCACCCAGGACAAGTAGTCATGGTTGCCCTGGTGAACAAACAGGTTCATAAGTTGTTGATATAACTGTCACCCATGGTTTTTGTTTGTTTGTTTGTTTGTTTTTTAATTCACTCATCCAACAATCAGAGAAAGATAAAACTCTACTCCCAACTAATATGGTTGTTTGAACATAAAATGCTCCAATTGATTCATATATTTCTCTGTGATACAAAAAACCTCATTGCTGTGGTAAACTCTTTTCCAAATCCCACCACCTGCTACACTGTGTAATTGAACTGAGGGCATGGTCCGGCTGTTGGTTAAAGCTATTGTTGCTCGGCATTAATTAGCTTGAATAGATGCCAGACACAGGGATATGGACACAGTGACAAAACTGAATATAATACAGTGCAGTGAAGCACAAAAGATGTTATATAACTCTAATGTTGGCACAAAACACAGTCGTCTTGCATTTAAACACTTAATTGAAATGAAAATGCTACTCAGACTCAAATAACATGTTTTCTATGTATGTTGAATGAATACCGCAACTGTAGCCTGAATGCTAGCCAAAGACTTTCTGACATTTTGTAGAGTTCACAAACCTGATGCTTTAATACCAGAGACATTATTAGTAGAGGGTAAAGACTATGGCTATATAAAGTTGCCAGTCCTAGCAATTCAAACATTCAGTTATGCATTGTCTGCACTAATGTACATAATTAGTTTGTCATACTTTTTCGTTAAATTATATTAGTGGCCTTTTTTTTTTTTTTTTAGCATAGTTAATTGGGCTTCTGAGCAAGCACACCACAGGACTGGGTGAGTTCTAATGAAGATATGATTTGTTCATTCCTAGCATGAAACAACTATTCAGAATCAGTTTTTAAAATACTGTAAATGTAGGGAGAGTGATTACTCTGATAACTCTTCAGGATGGTAGTGGGAATGTGAAGGCTGATTTTATAAGAGGCTAAAGAGAGTATGTAGTTTTGGATGTCATTTTAAAATGGCAGAGGGAGAGAGTTCGTAGTCTTGCCTTGTGTCTCAATTTGCATACTTCTGTACTTTTGCTATTTTGAGTGCATAAGTGCATTCACTGACAAGTATGGCAACATGCAGTGCTCTGTGAGCACCTGGATGGTGTACACAAATCAGTCAAAATGTTGAGAGTGCAACGCTCCACACTTCTCACCCTCAATGGTCACCATTTTGGCTATGTAGCAGAAGGGGAGGGTCCACCAACCTATTTTCAGCCAGTTGGAAGAAGGCACGTCATTGATGCCGATGGCATGGTAATTTCCACGTCACTTGAAATATTTATGCACACAACCAGGGAAAGTTAAAAATGTGTTCATTTTTAAGAGGTGAGCAAAAAAAAAAAGAAAAGCTGGCAGACATTTTTTTGGCAGATTATACGACAATCACAGTCAAATGTTGTGATTGTCGTTCGATTTGAGACAATAGAGAGTCAAAATTCATGCATTACCCGCATTCCTGTGGTGGAAAATGTATTTCCCATTACAAGAAATGTTAAATAAATGTTAAATAAACATTCCCTTATAGAAATCTTGAATATATCAGAAGAAGAAGAAGAAGAAGCCTTTATTTTGTCACATGTACTCTCAAGCACAGCAAAATTCCTCCTCTGCATTTAACCCATCTGAAGCAGTGAACACATGCATGCACGCGCGCGCACACACACACACACACACACACCAGGGCAGTGGGCAGCTATGCTACAGTGCCCAGGGAGCTGTTGGGGGTTAGGTGCTTTGCTCAAGGGCACTTCAGCCATGATACAGAGAAATGCTGTTAATTCACTCAACTCCCCTCACATTTTTCCTGCTGGTCCGAGGAATCAAACCGGCAACTCTTCAGGCCCCAGGCTGCTTCTCTAGCCTTCAGACCATGGCTGCCCCCATGATTATAGTTTTTTATAGTTTTTTTTCTTTGTGAAAAACAAATCTTTTTTTTAAATCCATTTATTATTAGCCTTAGATTACATGTATTGTCCATCATTCAAGTCCGTATGAATGAGTTGTTAGCATAGAAACAATTAGAGTATAGAACGGATTATTATAACCCTATGATTTCAATTAGAGCTGCAACAACGGTAGGATTTGCTGTTATAAAAAATTAATCAACACATTCTGACCAATCATATTCAACAATTCAATAGTGCTATGGTCTAAATACCTCCCATGGTTACTCAGTCATTAAAGGCGTACACTGGAGTTGAGTAGTGAATGGCTGAAGGTAGAATTAATATAACACACTTCAGGGAACATAGGTCCGAACTCAAGTTTGGCTTGACACTGAAACCATGTAGAAACATTTATCCTTATTTAGCTCAGTTTAAGTCTGATACATCCACTAATTATAAACATTAAAATTGTGTAATCCTGGGAGGGGGGTGTTGGGGAGGGGGGGAATCATGTAACCCTGATCCAACAGTTAAATAAATAAAACTATAACCATGCTGCCATGAAAGAAAGTAAAACAATGCAAAAGTTCATGAATTTCGGGATGGCTTTTTGATTTTCTTTCTTCCCTTAAATCCTTAAGACAAGTGACCCTCAGCATGCTGTTGTTCCTCCTGGCTATCCTTTAGATGGCATGGTAAATGAAAGTAGCATGGATACACACAGGCACATATGTGAATAGTAAAGATTGTACACCCAACTGCAGCCATTTCTGGCGTAAAGAGCAGTTTGGTAGAGTGTTGGCTTTATTAGTTTACCAGGTCCTGTGGGACAGAGCTGCACATGTAAATTGGATTTGACACTATCAAAACGCAGAGAGGGAGTGTTAGAGAGGGAGAGAGGGAAAGAGAAATGTCAGGAGAGAAATGAGAGCAATGCTGGCTGAATCTTCAGTTATCCACAGTCTAGCCTCATTGCCACCATCTGGTGCTTCTAGTGTTTATACTGATGGTCTACAGTGAGTTATTAGTTTATTAGGTATCAGCTAAGTCTTTTTACACTTTGCACTTTTTTTTGCAATTGCTGTCATTTTCATTACTTTTCAGCAAACATTAGCTTATTTTCTGTCCACAGAGACAATCAGTGATGCCACATGGAAAAGTCTCTAAATCCTTTGGGATTAAAATGATATCTAGACTAGTTCATGCTTCCTCAGAATAATCTTAAGATGGTAGGAAAACTGTTTGTAATGATAATTGGACCACAATTTCACAGTATTTGTTGTAGGAAATTCATTGTACACAATGTTACACATGTCACATGTTACACAAGTAGCCTTCTACATGTTTTGATGGGAATTTTAAACATGGCTGAATTTTGAAAATTTGAATGGAAATGTCAAAAATTGGTTAAAATGGAACCTTAGCATAATTGATAAAGTGACCCTGCAGCTGAATGTGTTTGGCTGGTTCCCTTTTAATTATTTTGCCTATTTCCTTAAACATGACCATACATGACCATTATATTATACTATCTGCCATTCTGCCATTCCACACCCATATAAAGCCATACATTTTTAATTAATCTGTATATTGGATTTAGGTGGTTTTTTTTTGTTGTTTGGTTTTTTTTTTGTTTATTTAAATCTAAGGCAGTGTTTTACCAACTCAGTCCTCAGGACCCCCAAGACAGTCAACATTTTTCTTTGGTCCCAGCTCTGAGTACACTTGAATCAGCTTTTATTTGTTTTTAATGTTCTTGGTTGCTTCATTCAAGAGTGTTGATGGCTGGGGAAAAAAATAATAATAATAATTGAGGATTGTCTGGGTGGTCCTAAGGACTGAGTTGGTAAACACTGAGTTGGTAAACACTGTCTCAGCTCAAGTGTTTAAAATTAATTGAATGAGGGGTGCTGAGCCAGGACAAAACAATCTGGGATAGAGAAGCATTAGATGAAGTACAAGATGGCTGACTTGAAGAGTCTGTGAGTCTCTGTGATATGCCAGTGATGTATGAACTTTTGAACTGTTCTAGAACTTTCTTTGAGACCAGATCTGTCTAACTGCCACTCCCCCATGGGCTGCCCAACCCTGCCAGGCTCACCAGGGATGAAGATCTACATTGATCCATTCACCTATGAGGATCCCAATGAGGCTGTGCGTGAATTTGCCAAGGAAATTGATGTCTCCACTGTCAAAATCGAGGAAGTCATCGGAGCAGGTAAGTTGGTCACTTTTGTC
Organism: Gogo arcuatus; assembly: GCA_028570945.1. Classification (NCBI taxonomy): domain Eukaryota; kingdom Metazoa; phylum Chordata; class Actinopteri; order Siluriformes; family Anchariidae; genus Gogo; species Gogo arcuatus. The sequence continues at coordinate 9,022,678 of JAOTRR010000024.1, forward strand.
TGTGCAGAAGTAGATGCACTCCATTCTGAAGTGATAAAGCTTTTGCAGGGCATTTTTAAGGGGCCTTGCAGCTGTCTGTAGGATCATACCAATGAGATGAAAAAGGCCCTTGCTTAGTAAAGCTGGGTTTAGGTTTTAGTTCTGCTTGATTACAGAGACCTTTTAAAATCATTACATGTCACACTATATAAGACGATCCCAAAAAAAACACTTTCATTCTATTATAAACTGTATGATAATGTGTTCTCCATGTCAGATTATACAGTAAATGTCCTCGAACAATAGACCTGCGATTAAAGAAAATGATTGATCCGTGCTTGTGCAGAAAATGACACTTCATAAACACGAACAAGCGTTCAGTACAAAAGTAGCAATATTAAGATTACAAAGGTTTTAAAAGGCAAAGATGTGGAATTTGGAGCTGTTTGTGCCTGGCCCAGGCATGTAGACTGGTAATGCAACTTTTACCTTTCACCATTGCCACTACCCTATTTGTAAGTCCTCCTACTTTTGGTGGCTTTTAGGTAAGCATTGAGGGTAGCAGTGATCACACTGAGACTTCTGAGAAAAGATGAATAGTCGACTACTTTTTAAATTATTGCCACCTTGTAAAAATGTAGAAGCCATGCAACCCCTAATATATACTGATCTTTTGAGCGAAATGTCAGACCCTTTTTTCAGTTGACATTAATGTGCATGCATTTGCATATGCAACTCTTGTGTACATGCAGCTGATAATCCATCTGTCTCATCACCTGATGTACTGATGTGCACATAATGCTCTACAGGTTGATCATGTTGACTATAGTATTTAGCAGTGTTATCACACTGAAAATCCAAGAGCGAAAAGAAACAAAGTACAGAGAATAATTGGGTGTGTGGTTTTGTGCAAGAGCAAAGAAGATCCATTTGAGAGCTGGGTAATTTTACTTGCAAACAAAGACTTTTGCATTAAAGCCACAGAAATCTGTGTGAAAGCATAAATAATTGTACCCTTGTTTTAAATGTCTGCACTCATTACTTTTAAACGTGTGAGAGGAGAATAAATTTAAATGCACATATATTAACTATAACTTGCTTTTTAGCAGTAAAATGCCCTATCATGCCCTTAGTATTATAACTTCCTCTCTCATGTTCATTTTATAATCCAGATAGTACCTTATGATACTAAGGTCATGGTATAAAAATGTGCAAAATAAAATATGGTCCTAGTCTTTACTGGGAAATCTCGTGTCGAAATTGGCATCCCATATTTGTAGTACTTTTGCAAATATTCTGTATTGCTTTTCTAATAGTGCTCACTTTTTGTCAATTTGTGTTCAATTGTCTCTGTGAAGATGCAGAATCAGAGAGGCTACAAATACAACTTATTTTACAATCCAGTTTCATGTGGAAATAAGGTTGATTTGATGTTGATGCTGCTTGTAGATAATATTTAAAGCCTCTATTTCCACTGGAGAGCATCTGTAGGTATCACATTTATTTCATTTATTTATAATCAAATGAAAGTCCCATTGCACTTATTATGGCTGGAATTGTGTCCTCATAAGTTAAATTGCAATATCTAATTTAAAATACCATTTGTTCTGGGCTGTTTGGTCCTATCAGTGGAAAAGTGGCTAAAGTGTTAATACTATAGTGAAAGTGGTTATATTTATGATTTATTTATGTAATTTTAATTTAATATTTTGTCATTGATGAACGTTCTGTCCACTTTAAAAGGATTAACTGTGTGCTAAAAGTCTCAGTTTATTACGTACACATATCTAGCACCCAATAGTACCTCAGTGTATAGAAAACAATACACACTATGATGCTAGTTTGAGCATCAAACTATCGGAGCTCTGCATTTAATGTCAGAGTACACTGGTATGAGTTGGTATCACTTAAAAATGCACGGTCTTTTTTTCCACCTCAATCAGAATGACAGATGAGCCAATCATTGAATCTGAGTCTATCATGGGCACAGACTCACCCAAACTGGACAGTTGAAAACTGGAAAAAGACCAGGTGATTTTATTCTAATCTTCATCTGTCCAGTTTGGGTGAGTCTGCCCATGATAGCCTCAGATTCCTGTTCTTGGCTGACAGGAGTGGAACCCAGTGT
>JAOTRR010000024.1:9202025-9227935 GCA_028570945.1 Gogo arcuatus
ATCACATGCTCCTGATGATGCACACTTGTTCTGAGTTTATTTTGGTAATTAGTTCAGGCTTTGTTAAAAACCTGAGGTCTGTATACCTTTTTGTCTTGCATTTGATGTTTTCCTACCATGTTTCTCAGGCTGGTTTATTCCATTATCCCACTGCCTTGGTTATTGTGTTAGTTTTGTGTTTTGCCCTTGGGTATTTTATAGTGGAAGTCTGAACCTCAAAAGTGGCCAAAAATACACTTACACAAAAGACGTTATCTTAAAGCGCATTTATTGCATAAAACAATGCCAGGACTTGAGTGTTTCCGGAAAGCACAAAAAATTCTTCAGAGACAACAGTGGTTTTATACGGTTTTATACAATTTGTTCCGGTACAAAATACCTCCCTAGAACCGCCCCAAAACAAAATGGCAAGTCCTTTTAAAAGGACTTTTCTTTGTTTGAACAAAGACTTCTGATTGGCTGCCCAGTATAGGTTTCCCATTGGTTAAAGCACATACTTCCGCTAAGTTTGAAAATACATAGGCCAGCACATAACTCCCACCAAATGACATGTTAAGTTTTTGGCTACACAATAGGAGTCTGTGTTTAGTATGTTAAGTGCTTCTACAATGATTACAATCAGTGGTAAAGAAAACATAATCATGGTTGCACACAAAATCCTCTAAATATTTGAACTCATAAATTGTTCCTAGGCTCAGCTAATGGCCTAGTGACAGAAAACCCCCTAAGTAGACTATCATAAATTCAGGCTAAGTACTACAACCTAATTTCTCAACGATCTTAGAAAAATATTTGTAGCAGGCTAATGCAACTTTATGAGTCAGGCCACTAAATAATTAACATGAGAAAGGTCTAACTTTCTAAACTGGCAAACAAAAATACATTACACAGTTTGACCAGTTGACCTTGTAACACAGAGAGCCTGGCTCAAAGATAACCGTGGTCACAGAAACAGGAATCTAAACACATTTTGAAGTTCTACAGCACACTAAACAGTAATCTTGAGATATAAAATAATCCTTCAGTTTTTGCTGTTGTTTTGTTCTTTGCTCTCATCTGCATCCATCTCCTGCTCCTGTGTGCCTGACCTCTACAATTTGGTTTGTTTGTTTTTCAATAAGACAGATAAGTTGACATTGCAGATCACTGCTGTTGCTGTCATGATTGTTATCCCATTATTATGTAAGTCCACACAAGTTGAATAAAAGTAGGCCATAATAGGTGCTAATGTGTTGTTGTACATAACCTGACACACATATAATCGGTCCATGTTACCTGATTTGGTTATTCTCAAGTCATTTTCACAATTAATTATAATAATGAAATATATTAAAACAATCTATAATAATAATAACAATAATAATAATAATAATAATAATAATACATTTGAAAAGCCTAGATTTTCTTGTTATTTTACATGAAATGTCTGTCCTGTTATGTTAGATTGGTTGAGTAAATAAAGTTCTTGATTAATCTGTTTTGGAACATATGTTGATTTTTATTGCTTTCTTACACACAGATTTATTATTCAGAATTGTTAATACCATTCTGTGTATGAAAATGAATCATATAATGCTGTTTGGCTGTGCAAAAGAAATTTAAATAATCAAATGTACAGCACTGGTAAATGTTTTTAATCTATGTATTTCCAGTTTTAAAATGTCAGTGGTGTAGATTGTAATAGTATTTTCTTATTTTTGAAAACAATACAGTTATTGACTATGCCACAGATCACTGTTTTAGTCACATTTAGTAACATGTATACTTGAGTAATTGTTAAATGATTCCATACAAAGACGTACTTCTGTCTTGTTACGGTAGTTATGACAGGTGTATTTTAGTTCATGAAATAAATAAGAACTAAAAGGTTAGTTATCTTCAATGTATGTTTGATTGAAACTGTGTGTGTAACGTTAACATACAACACAGTCTGTCAATTTCGATTTTCAAATTTTGACCCCTTTGTTCTCTTTATTTAGCTCTAAAGCAAATTATGAGCCTTATATGAATGATAAAAAAGGTAAACAGGTAGTCTGAGACAATTTTTGTCATTTTGAATTATCTGACATTTTGTGTCAGTGAAAATGTATTTTTCTATTCATTATATTATCTAATCATAGCAGAAGATGTTATTATACTCACAGGTAACACATGTCATGTCAGCACTTGATAAGGCCATGGACTCTGTTTTACACAGCCACTATCACATTCACCTGCCCACTAGTGGGAGAAACTGTGCATCATAGGATCAACACAGAGAGACAGACAGCCATTCACACTCATATACACACCCATGGGCAATCTGGAGCAGCTAATTGAACTATTCTGCATGTCTTAGGACTATGGGAGGAAACCAGAGTACCCAGAGAAAACCCATGTGGGCACAAGGAGAACATGCAAACCCCACACAGAAAGGCCCCCATCAGCTGCAAGGTTTGAACCCAGAACATTCTTGCTGTGAAGCAACAGTGCTAACCACTGCACCACCATATATTATATCACTAATACATTTTTGCTTCCTTGACAATAGCAGCTGTATGGTGGTTCCATATAGAGCACCTTAATAATGTCACAGGAAGGTAGATGTTGACAGGTAAAAGGGGCATAAGAGGAGGTAGGTTTTTAATAGATATCACAGTCATATTATTATATCTGATGGAATTTATTGCATGTGAACTGAATTTGAGTTCTGAGAACCCAGCTGTCTACATTATACAGAACCCTCTGGGGAGATGTTACTTTGTTTTCTTGACACCCCTGGATAAAAGGTCGGTCATCCACATACTTCCAGCAAAGTCCATGTCTGCACCATTTATTAGTGCAATAAATAGCAATATTGATAGTGAACTCTCTGCTGGTGGACAGAAACAAAGCTGCACAGCCATGGCATTAGAGCAGGCCTGACACAGCTGCAGGAGAAGCTTCATGGAAACAGTCAAATTCAATTTATCAAATGATTTTGAGAAATCAGTGATAACAGTGCTGATGGTAGATGTGATGTTTGAAGCCTTATATAGGGTATGATGAACACTCACTAGGGCAAGAGTGAACAATATTCCAGGCCTGCTATCAAACTGAGCAGGATCAAGATTAGGCATTATATCACTTTTTACCCAAACTCTTCTTCTATATTGATGGTCTGAGCATCTAGTCATGTAGCTCAGTGGTTATGATGTTTGACTACTGATTTGAAGGTTGTGAGCTCAAATCCCAGCACTGCTAAGCTGTCAATACTAGGATCTGATGCAAGGCCCTCAAGTGGTATAAATGAGATAAATGTAAGTTACTCTGGATAAGGCATCTGCCAAATGTAACACAGATGTAAATGATCAGAGTTGATCAACTGTAGAGGGTGGAGATTTAGGGATAGGAATAATGTTTCCTTTTTTCCACTTCAAAAAGATAAGTTCTTTTCAGACAGATATGCTTAGAATGTCAGAAGGGTCTGAGTTCTTAATCAAAGTCTATTAATACCTGCTGAGGTTTTCTTGTTTGATTGCTCTCAGTTTAGCATATACCTCTCATGGGTATATCAGGGGGACAGCTTTGAAGCAAGCAAAAAGGCAGGCAAGACAAGGCAAGGCATATATAAATGAGAATTTATGGTTTATGAATTGAGCAGTGATTATATCTTCTGAATTACATGGAGGGATGTCAATTTATAAGGCTGAGTCATTTCAGCCATAGCCTGAACCTCATTAAACCAATATTGTTGGGTTTCATTTTTGAGGTGAGAAATGAGTATAGAATAAAACATTCTCTTATCTTTCCTGATGGCTCTCTGTACTCTGCACAATATTTGGCAAGACTATTATTCCTGTCATGTCTAAACATTCTCTGCCACTGATTTTTGAGGTATTTAACGTGAGAGGTCATCCAAGGTTTGTCATTTGGGTGTTCCTGTATAGTTACTATTGGAAAGAATTTGTCACAAGTAATATGGAGTGCATGGTACAAAGCATTAGTCTTAAACACAGTAGGATGTGACTCATAGGCCTCTTTCCATGTTTGGTCACATATACACTTTCCAAGACGGTCCATATTTGCAGATCTCATCTGGTGCTTTTTTCCCTCTTGTTACATTTTTCCTATGATGAAAACATTTGATTTCCATACATGATGAAACCAAATGTTCAGAAATTATGGTTTATTAAACAAAGTGATGATTGTTGTTGCCACAGAATACTTTGCAACTATAGACTTTTAAAAATGAAAGTTCTTAATGAGAAATTATACATTCAGGGCATCACTTAGCTGCTCTTACTACTCATCACTGCTTGTGGTTGTGATCGGTCATGAGCTGAATGATAATGCTTATGAGCTTGATGACAGTAAATGGCCTTTACACTCTTTACCTCCCCAGGCTGATGCTAGTTTAAACCATCTGATGATATGTTTTGTGACATTTTCATTTGTAGCTTGTAAGGCAACTGGGTCCTTGAGAACAGCCTCTGTAAACTTAATAAAAATGTGTGTATAGAAGAAGGTAGTCCTTTGAGGGACAGGGGTGGGGAGATGAGGGTGGGGGTGTGTGTGCAGCACTAAATATGACACAGTAACAGACTGAATGAATACATTGGCAATAATGGTGAATAAAAACTTTAATTTGCTAATATATTGCGTTTTGTAGTCAGCTTTCTCTTTAACTTTATTATTTCTATTATAATTTTGTGGATCATTCTATTGAGACAGCCCATATACAACCCTGATTCCAAAAAGGTTGGGATCCTGTGTAAAATTTAAATAAAAAACAGAATGCAATGATTTGCAAATCCTTTTCAGCCTATATTCAGTTGAATACAATACAAAGACAAGATATTTCATGTTCAAACTGATAAACTTTACTGTTTTTTTTGTAAATATACACTCATTCTGAATTTCATCCCTGCAACACATTCCAATAAAGTGCTTGGGAACTGAGGACACTAATTGTTGAAGTTTTTAAAGTGAAATTCTTTGCTATTCTTGCTTGATATATGACTTCAGTTGCTCAATAGTCCAGGGTTTCCATTGTCGTACTTTGAGTTTCATAATGTGCCACACATTTCAAAGGACAACAGGCAGGCCATTTTCACACTCTTTTACTATGAAGCCATGTTGTTGTAACATGTGCAAAATGCGGTTTGGCATTGTCTTGCTGGAATAAGCAGGAACATCCCTGAAAAAGATGTCATATGGATGGCAGCATATATTTCTGCAAAATCTGTATGTACCTTTCAGAATTAATGGTGCCTTCACAGATGTGCAAGTTACCCATGCCATGAGCACTAACACACCCCCACACCATCACAGATGCTGACTTTGGAACTTTGCACAGGTAACAATCTGGATGGTCCTTTTCCTCTTTAGCCTGGAGGAAACAACGTCTGTGATTTCCAAAAACTATGAAATGTGGACTCGTCAGACCACAGCATACTTTTCCACATTGCATCAGTCCATCTCAGATGAGCTCAGGCCCACAGAATTTGGCAGCATTTCTAGATGTTGTTGATGTATGGTTTTTGCTTTGCATTTGTAGATGCAGCGATGTATTGTGCTTACTAACAACAGTTTTCTGAAATGTTCCTGAGCCCATGTAATAATATCCTTTATACAATTATGCCAGTTTTTAATGCAGTGCCACCTGAGGGATTGAAGTTCATAGGCATTCAATGTTGATTTTTGGTCTTGCCCCTTATGTACCCTAACCCTAACCCTAACCCTTTGATGAGATTATGGATTGTATATGGTGAAATCCCTAACTTGCTTGCAATTGTACATTGAGATACACTGTTCAAATGTTGTTAAAGTGGGGAACCTCGCTCCATCCTTGCTTGTGATTGACCGAGCCTTCTGAGGTTGCCCCTTTCATACCCAATCATTATACTATCATCTGTTAACAATTAACCTGTTTGCCTGTAGAATGTTCCAAACAGGCATTTTTTGAGCATTATACAACTTTCCCAGTCTTTTGTTGCCCATCCTAACTTTTTTGGAACATGTTGCAGGCATCAAATTCAGAATTTGTGTATATTTACAAAGACAAAATAAAGTTTAGCAGTTTGAACATTAAATATCTTGTCTTTGTATTGTATTCAATTGAATATAGGTTAAATATAGAAAAATATAAATATAGGTTGAATATAGAAAAGTATTTGCAAATCATTGCATTCTGTTTTTATTTACATTTTACACAGAGTTCCAACTTTTTTTTGCCATTGGGGCTGTATGTTCTGAATCAGTAGCATCATGCCAGGAATATTTCATGGCTCTCATGGTCAGCAGATGTAAACATGCTTGCTGTCAGGGAGGCTTTTGCTTTAAAAAAAAAGCAAAAAGCAGAAGCAAAAAAAACAAACAAAAAAAAAACTGGCAACCCTGATTGCAGCTTGAGTGGAGATTATGAGATTCCGTCCCAAAAGTCATACAATGTCTTTTACCATTCTAATTTGCATTTTAACCAAAGGTTATTAAACCTTGATTAGAGACTATGGAGACATGCTGCAATCCATCTACCTGGCAACCATCTGGATATCTAGTCATCTGTCTGTCTAGATAGATACAGAAGATAGACAAATGGCTTGCTAGGAAAGTGAAATGATGGGGGATGAATAGATAAGCAACAAAAGATAAATCATCTATTTTCCTCTTGAGGTCTCAGCATAAATAGTAAAGCAAATAACATTATTTACTTAATATAATCCTCAATTAAATGATTCCACAAATAAATAATAGATAATAGTGTTTAAGAAGAAGAAGCCTTTATTTTGTCACATGTACTCTCTCAAGCTGTTTGTGGGTGAACCTCCCATTTTTATTTGTGAAACACAAAAATATTTGTTTTTGTGGAACTTGTGCATTTTTGAAAATTACGCAATTAGACCACCATACTAGTCAAATTTCTAGGTTAGATCTAGATGAAAATAGATTTAAATATTATTTACTAACTAAAAATACAGCAAGAGGGGCTTCTCTTTACTTTTTACATTGGTTTCCAGTCTAGACCAGATCTGACTTTAAAATGCTTCTGGTATCATGGCAGCAATAGCTAAGCTCCACCTCTTGACACAGGTCATTTATCATCCTGGTAGACTCATTAATCACAGCCTGAACCTCCACATGATTATCTTCCAACCAGAAGTGCTCACAAGGTGGTAAACCGCACACTTCTGCCCTTCCCACATGTCTTACACAGTGCTAATTATTGCATGCCAAAGGTGCCTAGTGTGGATGCCATCCCATTTAGTGCATTAGAAAGCATAGTCTTCTAAGGTTAGTGTGTGTGTGTGTCACAGAAAAAGAGAAAGGACTACTGGAGAGACCCATCTCATTTAGCGAGTGTCAGTTCCCAATAATTAAAATGACCACAGCTATGTGGCAGGGGGCAATCACTACAACCATATGAGAAAAAGTGAGAGAAAGAAAACGAGAGAGACTATCATGACTAGGAGTTGTTTTTATATAATGAACCAGACACTCTTAATTTAATGGGTCCTGGAGTCTATAGCATGTTGAAGCATTTGGATGACATGTAAATGCCATTTAAATAGATTTTTTTTTTGAACAGGTAATACCTATTTAAGACAGAATGATATGGTGCAATAACACTTGCACTGTTCAGTAGAAAGGTTATAACATTCCCTTACTGTAGTATTAAAACTTTCTATGTTAAACTTTCTATTACAGCATTTTTATATCATATAAAAGTCTTGAACGAACAGAAACAATTGGCACATTCCATCCATCTATTATGCACCTACACTTGTGTACAGACAAATGATCTGGATAATTAATTTAGCACATGACACATAAGCATTGTATACTCCTATAACACTAAAAGAGGTGGTTCTTTATATTATTCTTTATCAGCTGCTATATATTTCTTCCTTTTTTCCATCACTGTTTTTTTTCTTTCAAAAAACATCAGTAACTAAAGATATTATAGTGTACCAGGAGTCAACGAGACAAACTTTTTAAGTAACCTTAAGCATAGACATCTTTGACAGTTATTCATGTAGGTGCTACACCTTTATCAGTCACAGGTAACAAATAGTAATATTGCAGAGGTGAGTAAATCAGCAAAATTGATATCTGTAGCATGCTCTGGCTCCATCCCAAGCATGGTGATGTAACTCTTTACTAGATGGTCCAAGGTTACTGCTGATATGGTTATTGTCTTGGAGGTTACTTCTAAATCAAAGTTGGTTATGGATATCATCACCCCTGTGTCAATTAGGGTTGTGCACTACTGGCATCCTAAGAGCATGTGAGGAAAGGCACAGTTATCTGTGGTTCCAGAGGGTTGGGAACCATTCAGGTGGTTGCTTAGAAGCTGCTGATACTTGCTATTTCCCTGCTCTTCCCTTTTCCCATTTCTTTCTTACAGCTGTTGCATTGCTAACTACTTGGTACATTTATCTCACTACAGCATTTAATGTACAATATGCTACTATAACAAGCTACTATGAAAATCTCCCAGATTTCTTTTTTAATTTGAATGGGTTGCCCCTCAGAACTCAGTCAAGTGACAGAATGCCTAGTGTCAATGTTTTGCTTTCAAATAGATAATGTTGCCATATTTAAATTATAGTTACTTAAGGAGAAAAGTTAGCACCCTGGTATAATAAGCATTCTTGCATTTTCAAACAAACCATTTGAATGCTAGAACATAAATTGTGTCAAACTAAACTGCAAGTGTAGTATACAGTAAATAAAATGATGACAAATCATTGTTTTCAGTTTTTAATTAAATTTCAACATACCATCTCGACTTTTTCTGATCTGGGGTTGTAAATAGCCAAATAGCTAATTCAGGTGTAAATGGCCAAATAGCTACAATATGACTATTCTCACCCAGGTGCAAGTAGATACTCCGTAAGATTAATCATAAATTAAAGACTAAACAAATAACTAAATAAAGCAGCAAACAGGGCAGCAGCAAAGTTAACTAGGAATAATAAATTCGCAGATACCAAAAGTATGTCATAGCAATGATTTTATGATATTTTTCCATGACAAATTTGAAAGCATTAGACAGTATATTATACTTCCAGCATATCTGGCCAAAATGAGGTGCTTCCTGCCTTTTCATTGTTTTGGGGCACCTCTTTCTGAATGCCAAAAACATGAAGATGTGTTTAATATTCTGCCATTGTGCTTGAATCCCTGACCCTGTTCTGTTCTTCCAGTACTGACCTTTCATCCTCTCCTTTCCCTTTGTTATGACTTTTACCACCTTGTAAGCTGATAGCCTCAACCTGTAACCATATGAAATACTCTATCTTCCTTTTCTTCATGCACTCATTCTGCTCCAGGATTCAGACCAAGTGCAAATCCAACAACCTGTCAACCTACTAAATGCTTAATTAATCATTTATGAGTATAGAGCAGGCCTGAAACAAAACTGATTTGACCAGTGTTTTAGAAATACACTATATTGACAAAAAGTATGTTGGCATTTGACCATCACAGCCATATGTGAGCCTTGCCCAAACTGTTGCTACAAAGGTGGACATACACAATTTACTAGGATGTCTTTGTTTGCTGTAACATTATTTCCCTTCACTGGAGCTAAGGGACCCAAAGCTGTTCCAATATGACAGTGCTCCTCTGCACAAAGCGAGCTACATAAAGACATGGTTTGCCAAAGTTGTTGTAGATGAACTTGACTGGCCTGCACAGAGCCCTGACCTCAACCTCAATGAACATCCTTGGGATGAATTGAAATACCAACTACATGGCAGGCACCCTCACTCAGCATCAGTGCTTGACCTCACTAATGCTCTCATGACTGAATGGGTAAACCCATGGGGTGGATGCATCAAAAACAGAAAATGATAAATGAATGTGTGCTTCAGAAAGGCATAGATGTCTTTCTCTTATTTTGAAAGAGGTAACTTCAAAATAAGAGCTTTTATTTACTTTCTCAGATATTCAGTGGGTCAAAAGTTTACAAACGTTTTACTAATATTTGGTGGCATTGCCTTTAAATGGCTTACTTTGAATCAAATGCTTCGTGTAGTCTTCCACAAACTTCTCACAATACTTTTCTGGAATTTTTGCCCATACCAGGGCCACAAATTTTCTATATGATTTAGATCAGGGGTATGTGATGACCAATCCTATACTTTTATTTTGTTGTCTTTAAGCCATTTTGTTCCAACTTTAGATGCTTACGATCACTATCCTGCTGAGACCAGGTTTAACTTTCTGTCTGAGGTCCTGTTCAGACATTACAGTTTTGCTTCAGTTTTTCTAGATAATCCTTTTTCTTCATGATGTCATCTATTTTCTGAAGTGCATATTTTCCCTATTGCAGCAAAATAATGCTGCCACCCCCATGCTTCACAGTTGGCATGGTGTTCTTTGGATTAAAATGCTGGTCTTGCAGTAGCTTTCTTCTTTGCACAAAAGCCTTTAAGATCATCACTATGTAGGACTCTCTTAGTGGTGGAGGTACATATTTTGGTGCCTGATGCCTCCGACTATTCACCAGTTCCTTTGTTGTTGTCTTCGGGTTCAGTTGAACCTTTCAGACCAAAGTTCATTTATCTTTGTGAATTAATTTATGCCTAATTCCTGAATGATGTAGTGTCTTTGGGGTCACAACATTTTTATATTTACATATAATTGCTTGTATAATTGATGGCTCATATTGCCATCAGTTGTTTAGAGGTTGCTCCTCAGGAGGAGCCTTATTATGACATTTGCCCAGTCAGAAACTTCTAAAAGTCATTACATCAATTTCTTCCAGACTATTAAAAGTGACCAAGTCACCTTGGTGTATTAAAACTTTTACCCACTGGAATTCTGATATAGTGAATTAAAGCTGGAATAACTCTGTCTCTAATTTATTGTTTTAAAATTAGCTCTGAAGTGAACAAAATAGATGCCCTAACTGGATTGCCAAAAGAAATGTATGGAAAAATGAAATGTGTGGAGTTGTGAAAAACTGAGATTAAATATATAATTAGCTTAGGTGTATGCAAGTGTTTGGCCTTAACTGTGGAATCTGGTTTGTAGAAACAGTGCTTTAGCACTCTGGGTTGTTTGGAGAAGTATATTACCAACATTAAATAATTTATCCACAATAACTGGTGGATTGGTGTCAAGACAACAACCTGTCTCTGAATGTTGAAAAGACAAAAGAGATGGTTGTTGACCTCAGGAGGAGCCCTGCCATCCGCACTCCACTCCACAACAACAGCTCTGCTGTCAAGACAGTCAGCAGCATGAAGTTCCTGGGAGTGTACATGGCGGACAACCTTACCTGGACACTCAACACCACGACCACCAAAAAGGCCCAGCAGCATCTCCACTTCCTTCAGAAGATGAAAAAGGCCAGCCTCTCCCCTCCCATTCTTGCAACCTTCTACCAGGGGACTATCGAGAGCATCCTCTGCACATGCATCGCTGTCTGTTACGGGAACTGCAATGTCACTGATCACAGGTCCCTGCAGCAGATTGCGAGGACTGCTGAGAGGATCATCGGGGTCCTCCTCCCATCACTCACAGTACTGTACAATAAACACTCCATCTGCCATGCAACCAGCATTGTGGCAGACCCTTCCTACCCCTCCTATGGAGTGTTCACCCCTCTGTTGTCTGGCTAAAGGTTTCAGAGCATCTGAACCACTACTGCCAGATGCAACAGCTTCTTCCCCCAGGTAGTTAGGCTCCTCAACACCTCGGTGCCCCCCCTCCTGCACCAAGAGCCTGAAAATGGACCGATTCACTTCTGGACGGTTTACATTGCCCTGACAATTGGCATAAAGTCATTATACACTTTCCATTGCATAATTTATTATACATTGCTCTTTTTGTTTCTCAGTGCTTGGTTTACATTGCACTGACACTTTAAACTGGCAGAAAGTCACTTTACACTTCTCCATTGCATAATGTACATTAGCATTGCATTACTCATTGCTCATTTTGCACTACCTGTTTGTCCTTTTGACTTGCACTGGTTTATGCCTGTCCTTTGTATTATATTTTGTCTTTTATCTTGCACCACTGGTCTTAGAGAAACATTATTTCAACCTTACTGTATACTTGAATCTTGAATCTTACATTGACAGACCACTCAGGATTAGATATTTGATAATAGGACAGCCTTTCCCAAAACACTCTTGAAAGTGTTTAGATAAGAAAGATTAAAAAAGTTTATCATTTTTTTTTTAATCAGTCACCAGCATTTAGGTTATACTCAGTGAGCATGCAATTGCATTAGCAGTATGACAACCCATTACTGAACAGCTTGAGTGAAATAAACTGCATTTTAGTCTGTAAACACAGGCATCAAATCTAGTTTTACTTTATGTTCAGTTCAGAAGCCAATGTCTATGTAGTTTACAGAGTCCTGCAAACATTCTCCTTGCAATATCATGTTTTCTTACATTTTTTCAAATTGGAACACACGTTGCAATTTAACTTATAAATTATGCAGAACACAGTCCAAATAAATTATCCACATTGCAATGTAACTTATAAATTATCCAGAACACAATCCAAACATAGACCTAATCAGTTAAAAGGCCAACAGGGCCCAAACGTTGCTCTTTGCAATCCTACACTTTAAACTCACAGCCTTCCAGTTACTACCATAGAACAACTTGAGGGCTAAGCTACCACTATTCCCATACACTGACATCACATTTATTTACCAGTACTGGGGGGGGGGGGGTGCTGGCCTTTACCCTCTACTATGAATGGTATACTTGCATTTTAGAATTGGAGCCAAGGTGAAAGGTGATGAAACATTATCTGCATAGATAATTTAGTGAACTTTCTTATATCCTCCTAGAATTCTACAGTGACATGAGTGGAGTTGCAATTATATGAAAGTTTCTTATAAATTGTTGGTAGAAATGTGCAAAACATAGGAATCCTTGTAAGTCCTTTATAGTTTGGGTAGTGGGTCTCTGTGCTACAGTGGCTCCATCCGTCACTATGCTCTCTTGACTTGGATCTCATATTTTTCCACTTTTCCAAAGAGCTTGCTATTCATGAGTTAGCTAACACCCTTTTGTGTGGTGAGCTAGGTTAAGGATGTCATCTTTGTAGTCAATAATGTTGTAGTTATTAAAAATAATGTTAAAGCTAACATTAGCCTAAAACACAAAATGGGCATAGACCAGTCCTTATGGCATTACCAAATCTTCACAGTAATTTGAGATCATACTGATGGTCATCTTCCATTAGACATGCTCTCTAATTGAAACTAGGTTGCAGGCACTTTGAAGACCAAGTTTAGTGAAGATGGTGGCTTTTTTAAGATGTTCTAGAGCTGAGTGCACCAGAGACAGTGGGTTTATTTCACTGTGATTTAGTTCAGGCCACAATAATCTAGGCCACAATTTACCTTGTTGTCACTATTTACCTCAATCAAATCAGCATAATGTGTGGTTATTTAAACATTGTCCAGATTGATCCTCATTTTTACTGGGTTGGACTGAATGCTAGACAAAGCAGAGCCTTGCCTGTCTGCAGTATAAACAGATACTGTGCTCTAGGCGATGCTGACATTCTTTGATGGTTAACTTGAGTGATTTGCATGGGCCCTGGGGACAGACAGAGGACTCTGAGTTCTCCTTTCATCCAGAAGTTTGTCTAGGCAAATGGCTAAACTGATTGGAGTCTAGTAACTACTGACTCTTGCAGCAAGCCAACTCAGCTGACTGAATGCTGACTGGAATACTAATGGTGTTCTCAAAATTTTTGCAAACAGTGACCTCCTTAACTGTAAAATTAATTCATGAATTTTCCATCAACAAACACATTTGACATTATTTATAGAACTACTTGTTTTTGAGTTGCTGACATTTACCTAAAACTTTTCTTGGCAGGATACAATTGAGCAGTTGAAGATTGGGTGCCTTCCTCAAGGGCTGAACAGTGGCATCTGTGTGGTGCTAGAATTTGAGCTCATAAGCTTCTAATCAGCAGCCCAGTGCTTTAGTCATTGAGCTATGACTTGCCTGTTGAGAGTTGGATTAAGTCCATTGAATATATGTAACCAATCAATGTTGTTAATAACTATGAGACCTCAATAATAAATATAATAACTTTGAGCGTAATGGGTTGCAATTTTTTTATACCACTGTAAAAAAAAAAAAAAAGATATAGACCCTCTGGCTAAGCTGCATGGACCCCACTTTAAGTAACACTGTTCTAGAGCATACTCAGCTGCTAATCGAGAATCAGCATACATTAAGCACTCTATGGTCAAAGCAATAATCAAACAGGCAGATGACAGGCTAGAATTTGCCACAGGTACAGTGCTGGAGTGAGACATTGCAAAGTAAAATTGAACTGGGTTATTTAAAGGAGTACTGTGATTTCAAACACATCACTAGTAATCAGTTGAATGTGAGTGGGGATACAAACTTGACTTGAGGTCTTGATGCAATGAGTTTTTGGAATAACGATTATGGGAGTTGTAGGTGAACTCCTGAGTCGTGGTGCTGGAGGGGCAGAAAACAAATTACCACAATGTGATAAACCATATATTTCAGAGTATGTATATATTTCTTATGTTCATTTCAAATAGTGAGAACAACCAACATATTTTTTTTCCCCATTTACCATGATTAAAATTCTTCTGATTTTTTTGAAAGGTGATTTTTAACCACCTTTCCCCATAGGAAGAATGCCAATCCACTTTTTTTTTTATCCTAACATCCTTCAGACCCTCACTGTGATCTTTCAAGCCTCATGCCCAACAGGCACTGAATGTTGCCATCAATGGTTAACCTTTCTCAAAAGGCAATGGAAGCAACTTAATGCAAAAACAAACAAAATGTCCAAAAACTATCAACAACTTCTCATGCACTTAATTACAGTCCTCATTTATCAAGAATAGTGCATATTTTCTAAGATGTAAGTTTAGATAAGGCACAGAAAGGGAACATCTTTGTATAGCCTCATTTACTGTGGTATGAATCTTTGTATATAAGACTTGTTTCCATGCCCCTGGTTATTAACCACTTCTGGTGTTGTTATTTCATAATGCAGTAAAAGTGAACAACTCTCCTCAGAACATAACTCATTTTTTCAATCAGTGTCAGACAGAGCATGGTGTTCTAGCACAGTAGAGAATTTAGAATTTGGTAGTTTCACTATGGAATAGAAATGAGACAAATACTGATTGGTAGAGCACTCCATGTCTGAAGGGAAAGAAAAGTAAATCCAAACTTGTCACATACCTGTACTCGAGTCACTAACAAAAATTAATGTATTTGAGAGATGCTCCCATTTGTGATTGTAAATACTGGATTACAAAAAGAGCATCAATATAAGACATTGAAAAAATAAATTGAAATGGCATGCTGTTTGACTTTGGGCACTTCTCTTTGAAAAAAAAAACTGCTCATATTTAGCTTTCAAAAACTATTCAGCCATTTAAATATTTCAGTAAGAAAGCTTAACTAACTCCCTCAGTGGGACAATAATGGGGTTTCCCTTATAATAGGTTTTAGTATGCCTGTTAGATGAAACAAGATAAGCTCTTCTCACATCAAAAGTGTTGTTTTGATCCTTTTCTGCATTTTTTCTCTCATTCTATTATAGACAATCCTCTGTCTTTCTCTCCCTTTCTCAAGCACTCCTCCTAGCTCTCTCATGGTTTCTTCACTTCACTTTCTCAGTCTGTTTCTCTTTCTTTCCTATTGTGTAGTTCTAACATTATCTGTGCCCCCTCCCTCTTTATCTACCCATTTACATATACATATATATATCTACATATATGCTTTTTCTCTTTAGGACCTCACACTGTGTTATTACAGCATTATCCTGGTCCACCATTTACTTTATGGAAGCTGTTGGATTGCTGTTATGATAATGACCCACCCTTGCCAGTCTCTCTAGCTTTCATCACTTCTTCCATCACATCCTCCTTCCTCTACACTCCTTCCAGAGACAGATACTGGGTTCTCTGCTTGACAGTTACTATGCAGTGCACTGAAAGGTTTAAATTGTCTGTGGATTCAGTTCTTCTCACATCACTGAACGCATATAAGAAACAATATATCAATCCTGCTTATAATGGACATTGTGGCCCTCCATGAGAAAATGGTTAGGGCTGAAGACTGAAAAATTAATGAAGGGCAGTACTTTATTCAACCACTGTGGAAAAAAAAAACAGTAAGTGTTTAAACATTTAATATATTGAATATTTATGACACATTCCATTTTCACATCTGTTTAAAATATCTCTCAATTGCATAAACACAATTGTCAATACCATGCCTACATTTTTCCAAAACAATCCAAGCAAAGTTTTCAGCATTAGTATTGTCTCTCATACAAATGTTCTCATTGCAAATTTGCTCACAATTATTATATGCCTTTAGTTGTTATCATCATCATCTTCACTATTGTCCCGTCTGGGGCATAGGCCGTCAGCAAGAGCTCTCCAGGCATCACGATCCTGTTCCAGTCATTCCAGCTGCCCCCAGGTATGGCCCATCTTCTTGATGTCTGCCTCCAGGTCTCAGTGCCAGGTGTTTTTTGGTCGGCTGCTTTTCCTTTTCCCTTGACTGTTCCAGGTAAGGGCTTGTCTTGTGGTGCTGGAAGCAGGTTTTCAGAGAGTGTGGCCAATCCATCACCAATGTCTCTGGAGGATCCCCTCTTCTACAGGCTGCTATTTTGTTCTCTGACACAGTTCTTGGTTGCTGATCCAGCAGATGTGGAGAATCCGTCTGAGGCAAGTATTGATGAATGTCTGGATTCTCTTCATGGTTGTGACTGTGGTTCTCCAGGTCTTGGCTCCGTACAATAGAACAAGCTTCACAATGGTGTTGAAGATCCTGATCTTGATGTTAATAGTCAGGTCCGTGAAGCCCCAAACATTCTTCAGCTGTTGGAAAGCTGCCCTTGTCTTGCCAATCTGCATTCTTACCTCAGTATCTGTCCCACCCTACTTGTCAATGATGCTGCCAAGGTAGGTGAAACTTTCCATCTCCTCTCCTTCTCCTTCTAGCATGATGGGAGCTATGTTGGCTGTGTTAAACACCTTGTTCTTCCTTCCATGGATTTTCACCCCAATGTGTGTGGAGTTGTCTGCAACAGTGTTGGTTTTCTACTGCATCTGTTGTTGGGTGTGGAAGAGAAGGGCCAGATCATCTGCAAAGTCTAGGTCATCCAGCTGGTTCCAGAGTGTCCACTGGATGCTGCTCCGCTGCTGAGATGTGGAGGTCTTTATCATCCAGCCTGTGGCCAGCAGGAACAGGAAAGGTGAAAGCAGGCATCCTTATCTCACTCCTGTCTTCACTTGGAAGGCATCAGTGACCTGTTCTCCATGGACTACTCTGCAGGTCATCCCTTCATAGGAGTTCCTGTCAGTGATTGTCTTCGGCACGCCATAGTGTCTCAGCAGTTTCCAGAGGGTATGTCTATCCACACTGTTGAAGGCCTTCTCATAATCAACATAGAGAGACAAATTCCATGCCAGTGACTGCTCCAGGATGAGCAGCATTGCGATCTATCTTTGTGAAAGCTGGCCTGCTGGTCTCAAAGCTGGGGGTCTACAGCATCTTTCATCCTGTTCAACAGCATGCAGTTGAACACTTTGCCTGGGATGGACAGCAATGTTATCCCTCTATAGTTGGAACAGGAGCTTGGGTCACCTTTTTTGGGGAGCTTGATGAGTTAACTCTCCTTCCACTCTAATGGGACTTGCTCCTCTTTTTTTTACATTACATTACATTACATTAAGGGCATTTAGCAGATGCTGTTATCCAGAGTGACATACAACATATCCAGAGCAGCCTGGGAAGCAGTTGGGGGTTACGTGCCTTGCTCAAGGGCACTTCAGCCATTCCTGCTGGTCCAGGGAATTGAATCGGCAATGTTTTGATCCCTTCTTGAAAAGGGGGTAGAGCATCACCACACTGGTCCTGATGTCAGCCTTCAGTGCCTCTGCTGGAATATCATCTGGCCCTGAAGCCTTGCCATTCCTTAGCTGCTTAATGGCCTTGCAAATCTCCTTGTTGGTAGGTATGCTGCAGTTGATCGGCAGGTCGCTGTTAGCTGGCTGGATATCCGGTGGGTTCTGTGGTATTGACCTGTTCAGAAGCTCTTCAAAATGCTCCACCCATCTGTTCCTCTGTCTCACTTTATCACATATCAGCTTCCCATCTTTGTCCTTCTCTGGTCTCTCTGGCCTGTTGAACTTTCCGGTCAGCTTCTTGATAGTGTTGTAGAGATCCTGCATATTCCCCTGGTGAGCTGCTTCTTCTAATTCATTTGCAAGCATCTTCATGTAGTTTCTTTTATCTGTCTTGATGCTCCCATTCGCTCTTCCGTTTGCTTCTGTGTATTCTTCCTGTGCCTTGGCTTTTCCTGCTCATGTATGGCTGTTGTTGATTGCTGCCTTGTTCTTCTTCCTCTCCTCAATCTTCTTCAGAGTCTCTGCCGAGATCCACTCCTTGTGACTGTGCTTCTTGGGGCCCAGCACCTCCTGACACGTTGGTGTGATTGATTCCTTCACTCCCTGCCACTTCTCAGTGATGGTCTCCTCCTCTAGCAGCTCTTGCAGGACTTTGAACTTGGAGAGAGGAATCTTGAACTATTCCTGCTTGGCTGTGTCTTTCAGCATGGGGAAGCCATGGGACCAAAGCAGCTTTGGGACCAAAAGGTCACTGGTTTGATTCCCTGGACCAGCAGGAATGGCTGAAGTTCCCCTGAGCGAGGCATCTAACCCCCAACTGCTCCCCAGGCTGCCCACTGATGTGGTTATGTCAGGGTTCTGTTGTACATTGCTCTGGATTAGAGCATCTGCAAATATTAAAAAACCACTGGAAATTGCTGGTCTCCCCTGTGTAGTTGAGGTTCAACTGGGCCACCAGGAGGAGGCCTTGTGTATCCTCTTATGCTGAAGGAAATGCCCTCCAATGACCAGGTCACTTGTAGCGCATAAGTAAGCGAATATCCCCCCATTGTCATTCATCTCACCAATAGCCTGCTGCCCCATGATCTCCTCGTAGCATCTGTCATCGCTGCCAATCTTAGCATTGAAGTCTCCCATGATGATGATGATGTTCCATCTTGGGCGGCTCTGGACAATGGTCAGCAGTCTACTGTAGACAGACAGGTGGCCACCTCAAAGGTAAGCAATTTTTTGCTTTTTATAATAACAGTTTGTACGGGTAAGCCTTTTAGCCACTAGGCTCAGTGGTAAGAGATCTAGATTCTCCAAAAATTGGCAACAACCCAGAGTGTGGAAACATTTTTTTTTTTTACAATAGAATATGGACTCCATGGAGCAGGTTGATACAGCTCACTCCTGGCTAACTGGTTGGTTGGCCTGGGGTGTGTTCGCTGACCTTGCTCAGGGACTCTGAAGGGAGTTGCAGAATGACCATTGTGTACACGACTCAGCTGAGGGGTTAAAACTAAAAAGAGAAAAGCATGTAGGTACAGGTCGCATGTTAAATTAAATCCTGTGAATACCGCCCTATTGTGTTTAAGGATTGGGGGCCGCATGGACAGGTGAAAATCCTATGTAGTAATGCTTTTCAAGAAGAAAAGGGCAGAACATATAGGCAATGCTGGGGAGAAGCATTGAGTGTTATTTGAATGAAAGTGAGTGTTTGTGAAACCTTTATCTGTGTGGTGTATCTCTCTTCCTTTCCCTTTCTATCTAAGAGTGTGATTGACCCTGATCTTGCTTGGTGGTGGTATTGCACACCTCTCCTGGACCGTCACTTAAGTGTGGCCTGGTAGAAAGAATGCATTATCCCTGACTCGAGGGATGGTATTTATGAGTTCTGATACAACAGAAGCCTGAGAAAATAACAGGCCCTGGCTGTGTAAGAAACAGTGTGTGTGAGCTTCTGAGTTCCGAAACAACCAGGAGTGTATGAATAAAGATCATGGCTGTATAGGAAACAGTATGAAAGTACTTTGTGTGAAAGATACTGTGTGCATGGAAAATAAAGAATAAAGTGTGTATGGGTGAAGAAAGGGGCAGAGTGAGGGAAAGAGTTTTGCAAGAAACCCATGGTATAAGAACACACTTTTGGAAGGAGAATGAATATGAAGATATATTAGGTAGAAGGCATCCCTTAACAGAAGAAAAGAAAAATTAATTGTTGAGAAGTTTAACTGAGATAGTAAACTTAGAGGAGGTAAGGGAAGAGTGGCCTTACATTCACTGGCAAACACTTTTAGGAAGGCTTTGGACAGTCAAAAATTTGGGGAAAGCACTTGAAGATTTGGTAAATTTTGGGATACAGTTCATAAAAAGCCCTTTTGGGGATCACATAAATTGGTATTTAGCTCAAGGTGAAGCACAGGAATTCTAGGGTGGTGAAGGTGTCACTGGGAGAAAACTAAATAACCCAGCAGTAGAAGTTTCTGTGGTTTTAAGGAGAGTTCAGTGGCACTCAAATAAAAGAGCAGCAGCTGAGAGAGCCTCAACCAGGATTGGTCTAACATTGAGAACAGTAAGAGCAAGAATCTTGCCATACTTAGACTTAGACCCCATCTGATTGCTTGGCCAGAGAAGGCTTAAGAATACAGGGAGTGGAAATGGCAACTACCCCATTTGAGACTGTGTGCATGAAAAATCCTGTAGCCAAAGAAAAAAATCAAGAAAATAACTGGGAAATGGTTTAAAAGAACTAAAAATTCACAAACACAGTGGCCAAAAGATGGTACGTTTGAAGTAAGTCTGTGTGTGGAAATGTGCAACCTGATAAAAAAAAAACCTTATAAATCAAAAGTTCAGAGTGAGAAAAGAAAACAGAAAAGAGAGGAAGAAATGGAGATACTGAGTTTGTTTAAGAAAGAAGGAGAAGACTTTTTTGAAATCAGTAAAGAAAGTGAGATAGAAACTGCAAAAAGATGAGAAAAAAATCAAAAGAAAATGAGGGACATTTATATTTAATAATAATCCACCCCCATATACAGATGGTCAATACCCTATGGCATCAGATCAGTTATACCCAACCATAACAGAAGGTCAGTTCACTATGATAACAGGAACAATGGAGATAGAGGGGGACATGAAGATAGAAGGTGACATAGAAATGGCAAGTGTCAATGAAGAAGAAAGGGAACAAAAGGCCCAGAAAAGAGAATGATGTCATACACCTGAATCCAACAGGGAAGGACAATTGGAGCTAAGTGAGCATGAAAGCAGAAAAGGCAATAGATTGCTACAAAGAAATAATGAAGGATCATAAAAGCACAGAAGAAAAATGAAGAAGAAAGAAGAACAGTTTAAAGAAGAGGTAAAATCATATCATGCAAAACTAGATAAAACCCTTGACCTTGTAAATGGCATAATGGATACACTGCAAGGGAAGGAGGAAGAAGATGACTTGCTCACAGAAGATTATGAAGAGGAGAAAGCAGAGGATGGGAACAAGAATAGACCCAGAGAACAATTAAGAAACAAAAGTCAAGACCTGGAAAGGGAACATGGAACAATAGAGGCTGAGATAAGAGAATTAGAATGAACAGTACAAAGGGAATTAAGGGACAGAAGCACACTTTGTCCACCAGTAAAATACAGTGAATATCAAAGTCTGGTAGGATACAGATACCAACCTCCAATCCTAGTTAAAGGGAGACAGGCACAATACATTCCATGGCAAACACAAGACCTTGAGAGACTGATAGCAAGCCTACCTAGCATCCATGATAGAGCAAGCAAATGGAAAAAAAGATTTTGAAGAAAAAACAGTTGGAAAGATGCTGGCAATAGGAGACACAAAAGCTATATTGGCCAGAATAACTGGACAAAATGCCATGATAGATGTATTGACAAATGAACGCTTGGGTTGAGAAGCTCTTGACCAAATGAGGGATTGAACACAGTTTAATCCATGTCATCCTTAGCTGTGGACAGCATTAAGAACTGCATATCCAACAAAAGTTGACCCTAAAAACCTGAAGGGGGAGCGACTTGGAGAAACTGAAAATCCAGCTGCATACATGCACAGATTAAAAAGGAGATGGAGAGAAAAAACTAATGATGACCCAGAGATTAACCCACTGATGACTATGTTGTTTCACACATCAGTCCTAGAAAGGCTACCAGATCCAGCCAAAAGCAAGCTGGAAGATGTCATGGGACTGAACTCCAAGTGTCCTGAAGAATTCTGTGAGCATGTGGTTCATGCTATGGATAAACACAGGAAAAATGAACAAAGACTCAGAGAACAAGAAAAATAAGTACTGAGAAAAGTGGCACAGCTGCAGTTGGGGGAGTTAACTGGGAAACACAAGACTGAAAAGGTGCAAGCTCCACGTGCTACTGGAACAAGTGAAAATGTGGTACAGGTACCACAGTCGTGCCACGGCCACAATTTCAGAATGCAGTACCACCAAGTAAAGAGATACAGACTCCTCAAACAGGACCAACAGTCCCAGTCATTAATGTCTATACCCAACAGCCAGGACCACAGAATCTGGGGAGAGGAAGGTTCAAACTAAACAACCAAAAGAAGGGAGTCAGGCTTCTTCAGAAAGGCCCACGTGGTGTGTGTTGGGGGTGTATGCAGCCCGGTCACAACAGAAGAAATTGTCCCACAAATCCATGGCAAGGCCCCACGATGCCCTGGCAGCCCCCTCAACAACAAAATTCTGGCTCAGTGAATCCTTGGTCAGGGCCAAACCAAGGATAGTAGGGTGCCCAGAGAATCCTATAGGGGAGAGTCAGTTCCCTTTGACATCTACAGGAGCTGATCAAGAATTAACACTGCTGGTTCAGATAGATGGTAGGCTAACACCCATGCTGGTGGACACTGGAGCAACTTACATCTGTATAAGTCCAAATTATGCCTCACATCTCACTAAGTCAGGTAAATTTGCCAACACAATAGGATTCTCAGGACAAACACAGCTAAATTCCTATGGTAGCTCCAGTTAGCCTAACCACTAACAATGAAACTGTATAAATTCCAATTTTGGTGTCAGAACAGACCCCGGTAAATTTATTAGGAAGAGATGCATGATGTACATTGGGACTTCAGATTTGGTGTACTCCAGATGGAATATACGTAGATAAATTGGGTGTAAAGAACCAAATGAGCTTATTAGCTGGAAATGCTAATGTGTACTGGCTAGGAGACATAGGGGAATCAATACAGAAAACAATGGAGAAATAGGGAAGGTTCATTCAAGTTCAAATCCCACATGCAAAGAAGCCTGATCTAGATTATCATTGCACTATAAGGTTTGATGCTAAACAAGACCCAAACTAGAGGAAAAGTGGCAGAGAGTAACAGGAGGAAAGACAATAGGGATCATTTCACAATACATAATAATTGGGAAGCATGGAGCTGCTTTTCAAATAGACAATAATGATTTCATTCAAGAATTGTATGACATACCAAAAGCAAAACCACATGTAACACTGCTGGTAAAGGGAGACTATGAGTCCAGAGACCTAGGTCCAATGATTAAAAGAGCAGAAACTATTTGTTGGGATAAGACAGTAAATCCATTAATTTTTCATGCTTCTGACAAATCCATGATTAAAATACTCTGTACAACAATGATGACAGCATCATCTCAACAAGTAATAGTAACAGAAGAGGACTCAGAAAGGTGATAAAACAGTTAATTCAGGTAACAGAGCATGAGGATACTTTAAGGCAACAAATGGTTAAACAGGTACCAGACAAATTATGGTTAAAATATGACAAGGATGTATCATTAGTGAAGGCAGTTAAGCCAATCAAAATAGAGTTAAAAGCTAATGTTAGGTTGCCAAGGAGAGCTCAGTATCCTCTAAAACCAGAGGCAGAAGAAGGTATTGCGAGAACCATAAGGAATTTAATAACAGCAGGAATGTTGGTAGAAACACATAGCCCTTGTACCACCCCTTTTCTTCCAGTGCAGAAAAATGACAATTCAAAATGGAGGTTAGTGCATGATCACCATTTTGTAAATGAGGTAGTGAAAGACTGGCAAGCTGAAGTGCCAAATCCTTACACATTGCTTACCAATGTGCCACCTGATGCTAAATATTTTACAGTGATTGATCTTTGTTCTGCTTTTTTCAGCGTACCACTGGCTGAGGAATCCAGGTATCTCTTTGCATTCACATATCGAGGAAGACACACATTAGAATGCCTCAAGGTTTTAAACACTCACCTCATGTGTTTAATCAGGTGCTAAAGCAAGAGTTGGAAGAATTGGACTTAGAGACAACCCTGGTTCAATATGTTGATGATATAATGATTTGTTGTCCAACACTAGAACAATGTCACAAAGATTCAATAACAGTTTTGAAAAGATTAGCAGAAGGGGGGCACACGGTGTCTTGGTCTAAGTTGCAATACTGTCAGCCTCAAGTAGAATATTTGGGTTGGATAGTGGCCCATGGGACTCGAGCAATAGCCCCATCACAGTTATAAGGTATAAGTAAAGCACCACAACCTATGACAGTAGGACAAATGGTGACCTTTTTGGGCATGACAGGTTTTAGTTCAGACTGGATAGAGGATTATGCAAAAAAACAGCTCCTCTGAGGGAGATAATGTCTGAGGCAGGTGTAAAGACATTAAGTGCACTCTTAAAATGGACATCAGATGCTTTGGTAGCCTTTGAAACCTTGAAACAGGAATTTTAAACAGCCCCAGTGCTAGCTACACCTAACTATACAAAACCTTTTCATTTGTATGTAGCCAATAGGCATGACAAATATGCATCAGCTGTTAATAAAGGAGACAAGCAGTGGTAGGAAAAAAACAGCCTACTGCTTATTATAGCACTAAGTTGCATGGTGTGGCCCAGGGAAGGCCCCTGTGTTATCAGGGGTTAGCAGCAGTTCATTATGCATATGAGAAAGCACCTGTCTTGACAATGGGGTATCCAGTCATTATCTATTCCCATCATAAGATCACTGAAATGCTTGAAAACAGTAGGTTTGTTTTAACACAGGCTTGTAGTCTACAGTACCTGTCTTTACTTACCTATCCAGACATAACCTTAAAAAGATGCACTACAGTCAATTCAGCAGACCTGTTGCCATTCCAGTTTGAAGGAAAACCACATGAGTGTGTGGCTGACTCGTTGACATTTTCTAAACTAAGACCAGATTTGGAATCTGTCCCATTAGATACACCTAGTGTTATGTATTTTGTACATGGATCCTGCTTCAGAGACCACACAGGAAATCATACAGGTTACGCAGTAGTACAAAGAGAGCAAGATAGGTCATTTCCTGTAGTGAAGGCTGAAATATGCCCACAACCTTGCTCTGCTCAACTGGCAGAATTAAAGGCTTTAACAGAGGCCTGTAAGTTGGCAAGTCGTAAAACAGTGGAAATTTATACAGATTCAGCTTATGCTCATGGTGTATGTCATCTATTTGGAGCAGTTTGGAAACAAAGAGGTTTTAAGAAAACTGATGGTACACCTATTCAACATCTAGGCCAAATTTTGGAACTAATGTCAGCCATGATGCTACCTAGAGAATTGGCAATCATTAAATGCCAGGCACACAAGAAAGGGAATGACTTTGTTATAAGAGGTAACAATGCAGCAGATGAGGCAGCAAAACAAGTGTCAAAATGTCAGATACTTATATTAGTGCCACTAGTCTCTGTGGAACCTATCACTACCATGGATGATATAGCTACAATTCAGGGACAAGCATCACCCTATGAAAATAATACTAATGTATTATTGCATGCAAGCTAACAGAAATACGCATCTAACCCCACATGAAATGCTTATGGGATGACCAATGCTTGTGCCACATCTAAGAGGTCCATACAAGGGTCCCCCACTTGAACAATGCAAATGGAACTAAGAGAATATATGAGACAATTCACTGCTATACATAAGACTATATATTTGCAGGAACAAAGCAAAATGCCTGAACCAGAGGTGGAACTGGAGAATCCGGTTGTACCAGGGGTCAAGTATACCTCAGAGTATTCAGGAGAAAGTGGAATGAACCAAGAAGGGAAGGA
>JAOTRR010000024.1:9268146-9281838 GCA_028570945.1 Gogo arcuatus
TATATTTTTTTTTTTTTATTCCACAGTAAGCCTTCAGTTAATCTTCCTGATTGGAGGCCAAATGCAGGTTAGAATTTAACCTTTATACTTTGTTGTTTGCTGTCTGATAAATTTGTCTTAAGATCACTGCAGTATTTTTGACTTGGTGATTTATTTACCAGGAAAAAAGTCCATCATGGTTTGTTCTTCCCTTCATCTCTTAATATTTTTCTCCACTGCTTGTATTTATTCCAGATTATATTACAAAGTGTGATTTTGACAGTGATCTCTCTCCATTCTGTGACTGGACTGCACAGGGGTTAATCAGAAGCCAATCAGGACATGGTAAATTTTCCTTGCAGAAGCACTTTTAACAAATGCTATATATATTCCCATACTCACTGTACAAATCAAGACACATTGCATGACATTAACATTTTAGCAACTACTTCATATAATTTAAAGACCTTAGACAGTTGTGTTTGAAAACAAGTTAATACACTGAGTGATTACTAGATTGGGCAATAACTTTCATTAATACATCATTAATAGATATGAACAGATCATTAGGTATTCAACATTTGACACAATTAAACGTTTATAAATGAGTTCATGTCATTGTTAATGTGTATATCCCGTATTATAATTAAATAGTGATGAACATGTTTAGAGATGACACATTGTTGCTTGTGTATGTGTACTATATTATTGGATCATTGATAATTATGAAATTATGAATAGTCATTCTAAATTTGAAAATTTGAAAATGTTTATGAATACAGTCCAAGTAGCTGTTCTGTGGTGGCCACCCATGTAAGTTGGTTGGGCTCACCCAGAAATGAGCCATTTTGTGGCCCCACTACAGGTATGGAATACTGACCAGTTCCTGGATGAGGGCCTTGCAGTCATAATTATTCAGTCTCTCTCAGGAAGTAAAACTCTGTTGTTTGTGCATATGCCTTCACTCGCATCCGCGCACACTCGCGCACTGAACGAGCAGCACACAGCTCAAGGACTAATTACATGCACCTGTCTCGGATTAGAGCGCAATCAGCACGTGCTTATAAGGACAACACTAAGACTTTGCGAAGTATTGCGAGCAGGATCCTGACCATACCAAGCCTTTTGTCTACGTTGTTATTCTGGTTTTCTGATGTGTTTTGGTTTTTGTTTTGTCTTTGCCTAGTCTAGTCTGTTTGTGCCTCGCATGACCCTTTGCCTGTCCTTGGTATTGATTCTGCCATACGTTTTGGATTTGTATGCTTGCTTGTTGTTGTTTTAACAATAAACTCTTCCAGCGATTACATCCGTCTGCCGCCACATATCTAACAGAATACTTTGCCTAACTATGGCTGTAGCAGAAGAGAGCAGGCGCACTGAACAATCCCACACAATGCCAGCGGCAGAGAGGGAACTGGCCCAAAAAATTTTTTTGGGGGTGGGGACTGATACCTCTATGGCCAACACAGCGGCAAATGGAGAGGTCTTCGCTCCAGGCTTCAGGGAGGAGGAGCTGTTCACTCCACCGCTGGGTTTCAAGGATGTCATCGCTCCACTGCCTGGCTCCAGTGGGGACGAGTTCTTTGCTCTGCCACCCAGCTTTCTAAGATGTCATCGCTTCAGAGCTCCCTCCAGAGGCCGACGCAACAGCAGACAAGGAGGCCTTCGCTCCAGAGCTCCCTCCAAAGGCTGGCAGGGTGGCCTCTGCTCCAGAGGCCAACAGAGTGGCCTCTGCTTCAGATTTCAG
The DNA here is from genome assembly GCA_028570945.1 of Gogo arcuatus. NCBI lineage: Eukaryota > Metazoa > Chordata > Actinopteri > Siluriformes > Anchariidae > Gogo > Gogo arcuatus. The sequence continues at coordinate 9,269,873 of JAOTRR010000024.1, forward strand.
CAGGGACGAGCTCTTCGCCCCACCTCCCGGCTTTGAGGATGTCGTCGCTCCACTGCCTGGCTTCAGCGGGGATGAGCTCTTTGCCCCCACCGCCCGGCTTCAAGGACATTGCTGCCCCACCGCCAGGCTTCAGCGAGGACGAGACCATTGCTCAAACTAAGCTTATGCCTGTCGCTGTGCCCATGCACAAGTCCATGCCCATGCTGACACCTGAGTCCATGCCCATGCTGACACCAGAGTCCATGCTGACACCAGAGTCCATGCCCATGCATGAGTCCATGCCCATGTGGACACCAGGGTCCATGCCCATGCATGAGTCCATGCCCATACTGACACCACGGTCCATGCCCACGTCTATGCCTGAGCCCATGCCTATGTCTATGCCTGAGCCCACAACCCTGCCCATATTTGAGTATATGCCTAAACCCATGCCAAAGCCTCCACCTGTGTCCTCGCCCCCATTCAGAGACCAACCAGAACCCAAACCTTCCCCCAAGCCCATGTTCCAGTGCCACGTCCTCCCCAAGCTAGAGCAGAGCTCCGTGAGGACTTCATCCAGCACCAGGTCCTCATCTCCAGTGCCTACTAAAGAGGTTTTTAGCTCCCGGAGGGAGCTCTCTGGGGGTGGGTTCTGTCACATCCGCATGCATTTGCGCACGCCCGCCAGCTGCGAGCCTTCACTCGCATCCGTGTGCACTCATGCTCTGAACGAGCAGCACGCAGCTCAAGGACTAATTGCATGCACCTGTCTCAGATTAGAGTGCAATCAGCGCAAGCTTATAAGGATGCTGACAACACTAAGACTTTGTGAAGTATTGCACTCAGTATTCTGACCATACCAAGCCTTTTGTCTACGTTGTTATTCTGGTTTTCTGATTTGTGTTTTGGTTTTTGTTTTGTCTTTGCTTAGTCTAGTCTGTTTGTGCCTCGCATGACCCTTTGCCTGTCCTTGGTATTGATTCTGCCATACGTTTTGGATTTGTATCCCTGCTTGTTGTTGTTTTAACAATAAACTCTTCCAGTGATTACATCCATCTACCGCCTCCTATCTGACACCACAGATATGGTTTGGAATCTCAGGTAAAGAGAGTGGCAGAACTGTCAACTAAACACCACTTGGTGTTCCATACAGCTATGGAAAAAATTAAGAGAGCCTCTTAATTTTTTCCAAAGCTGTATGTTAAAAAATGAAATAAATTTTAACTTACACAAATACCTTACTCAATAAATCTGTTAAATTAAATAAATTGTGTTCAATTCAAGTATTAAAGCAAACAAAATAATTCAACACTATTTCCAATACTATTTTGAATTACTTAGCCATCAGTTTAATTTTATCCAAATAGAAAATTAAAAGGAAATAGTATTTCAGAAAATGCTCAAATAAAAACATACAATAATGAGTCTTATTTGACAGAAACATGGGAATCATTATACTTATCTAACAAACATTGTTTATTCTGTTCACTGCCCTATACACTTCAGAGAAATTCTACCTCTCAAGAGATCCAGTGAGCCCTGTATCTTGGCTAAAGAGTGAGGTTTTGTATCTCGCTGGCAACTCGTGTCTTGAGTTCTGGTATTACAAAGCAGGGCACAACAGCTCAGAACTGAGAGTCCTGCTAAGTGATGATGATCTTCTAACACAAATCTGGAGCTCTCTGCACACTCAGGGCCACACCTGGAGGCAGGTGCTCATTCCACTGAGTTACTCAGAGATTCCTTTGAAGGTACAATAAATTACTTTTTTTACACTCGCTATTGCAAAGAGCATTTTAAGGTATTTGCTAGCTTTATGAAAAGGCATAATTTTTAATAAGTTTATCCTGTATAGTATTAATATTCTGCTTTGCCTCAGAATATTACAGAGTTTATTCTACACCAGAGTTTCTGTAAATAAATAAATAAAACATCTATAGTATATTTTTTAATGGCAAAAGTACTAAAGTCACGGTTGATTTTGCTTAGCTTTAAGCCTAGTCACAGTGTAATATACTTTTTAAATGTTTGTTCTTGCCTACAGATTATTTTTGAACTTATACAAAGACAAGGAATGGAAGAAGCTGTCTTTGACAGGATTGGAGTACAGTGGGGACAGTGTGGTGAGTGGATCTGTTATTATACTAATCATTCGTCAGCATATGTAGGACCCCCATCCCCCATTTAGTTTACTATAATCCTATGCAATGAGGAAGTGAGCAGAGGTAATCATGGCATTAATCTTCTACTCTATGCACTGTAAGTTTATTATTAGGACCAGAATATTATAATATAGGTTGTACACAGAATTCTGGAGAGTTGCCCAAGCAATGAAAAACACTGTTTACAATAAAGTGCAATGCAACAGTTATTCAAATGATTAAACACAGATAATAGCTTTGTTTCTCATTTATAATAACTAAATTTTACCACCAAGAGAAGGTGTTTATACTGTATATACTGAATGCTAAACCATTGTATTCACCACTTCTTCCACAGACTCTCAATGCCAGCCAGGCACTCAGTTCTGGACAGATGAATCCACTCAGTGCACTTGTATTGAAAGTCAGCTGACCTGTGCCCAAATTGCCTGTGGGGATGGTCAACCCTGCAGTAAGACTATTCAATACAAACAGTCAAGTGACTCATTCGCATCTGGCACCTGCAAAGTTACGAGTGACTTGCGATACACCACCTTTGATGGGGTCAAATCCCATTTCATGGGTCATTGCATTCATGTACTGACAGAGGTGTGCGATGAGGCTGGACTGCTTCCAGACTTTGTAGTGGAGGTGAAGAATGAGCAAATAAGAAAATCATCTAAATTCCAAATCCAGTGGGTGAATCTGAATATACGAAGTCTAAGAGTGACTCTGCTTAGAAGAAACAAAAAAAAAATCATGGTGAGTGGATTTACAGCTTTTATATGGACATCTAACCACTATGGTACTCAGGGAGGGATGCAGTTATTTGCTGTACCCTTTGACAACCTAACCTCAGTTAATTAATGAGGTCTATTGAGATCTCCCCCAAGAATGAACAGAATGTTTTTAGTATAATTGGCTGCTCTGTTGTTGGTTTGGAATAAATGTTTGAAACTGCGAGCTTCCATATCATTAATGTTCTATGGTGTTAACTAAGTGAATTTATGAGTTTATGAGATTCATGGGCCACCACAAATAATAATTAATATTGTAGAGTATATTTAAAATGATATTACATTAAAAGGTAAAACAAAAAATTGTTTCTATGGGCATGACTATTGGACAAGTTTAATAGTCTGTATTGTTTAGTATTCTTAAAAGCTAGTGCCATAATTATCAACAACCAGATAAATAATTTGCCATTATTGTCTTTTTTAGGTAAATGGGATTTGGAGGAATCTCCCCCTGAGTCTAGATAAAGACACAATAAAAATCAGTGCCAACGGACCAGCTGTGGTGCTTCAGACAAACTTCAACCTGTTAATTTCCTTTGCCATATCTGGTGCCCTTCAGGTAACTGTACCAATCCAGTACTCAGACAAACTATGTGGCATGTGTGGCAACTTTAACAGTGTAATGGATGATGATAAGAACATGCTAGACAGATCTCTGGTCAAGGACACCCAGATTCTGGGCCAGAAGTGGAAGAGTGCCAATTCACTCTGCCAAGAGCCCATTGATTCAGGCATGTGCTCAGAATCTGAGAAGCTGGAATATGCAAGCAAGATGTACTGTGGAGTTCTGCTGTCCCAAAATGGCCCCTTCTCCAAGTGCTCTTCTTCTCTTGATACTTCAAGTCTCTTCAGGAGCTGTATATCTGAGATGTGTACTACTAAAGGAGATCATGAGGCCTTCTGTGATGTCTTGCAGGCAGTTGAAAAGTCCTGCAATGAGGTTGGAATTTCTGTGACTGGTTGGAGAAATGCAACTAACTGTAGTACGTCTCTCATTATTTTCATTTCTTCTTCATCACAAAGAAAACCCTTATTTTTAGCTTGGAAAAAAATTTAAATACATACATTTTTTTAACTATTTAGTTAATGTCATGCCATTTAGACATCCCTCATTATCCCAATGTATGTTTCTGTCAAACAGTGAGTCCTGAATTACACCATTTCACACACACTAAATGCCATTTGTTGCTACTAGTGACATGCAATTGTTGAGGAACCCTAAGCATAATATTTAGTTAAAAAACAAACCATGTCAATAAAACTCATAGGTTTCCAATTGTTCTATTCTAGCTCTGGCCTGTGGGTCTAACAGCCATTTTAATGCCTGCTCCAGAGATTGCCCTACCACTTGTTCTGGCCTGGATACTGTAGAGAATTGTGGAAGGTGTCAAGAGAGATGTGACTGTGATGATGGTTTCCTGCTAAGTGGAGGAAGATGTGTACCTGTCAAAGACTGTGGGTGCTGGGTGGATGGACAGCACTATGAGGTAAATATGGAGAAACACCAGGAATATAAGGAAGATAAGCACATAAGTACCACATATGGCACTGGTATGAAACAAAATCACACATTTTTGCACCTGCAATTTTTTGACTCCACAATTCAAGCCATGTACATTCATAAATAAATCATGTATAATGAATATAACTTGTATGACTGCTTTTTTATCACTGCTGTTTCTATTTGTGTAACTTTCAGAGAGGAGAGACATTTATGGAGGCTGACTGTAAGAGGCTGTGCACATGTGTAGGCCATGGCAATACTGAGTGTTCAGCTACTTCCTGCCTGGCCCATGAAGTCTGTAAAGTCAAGAATGGGGCCATAGGATGTTTCCCCTCCAGCCCAGTGACCTGCAGTGTCTATGGTGATCCCCATTACATCACCTTCGATGGCAAGGCCTATTCTTTCCAGGGAACCTGCAACTACACTATTGCTAAAACATGTAGTGCTGGCGCAGTTCAGTTTACACTAACAGTGCGGAATGAGGGGCTGAGAAACTATACATCTTCATCTCTGAACTCTGTTGTTCTGAATGTGGATGGCTTTCACCTTGCAATCAGAAAGAGCAAGCTGGTTTATGTGAGTACTGCTATGTTTATTATGTTATTAGATAAGTTACCAACATGTGTCATGTGGCATGTTGCTACAGCTCTGTAGCCCGTTAACTTGTTTCTATGTTTTCTATGTCTTTTTATGCAGGTGAATGGAAGCCAAATCACTCTTCCTTTTTTACACAACACCTTAGTGACTGTGTCCCAAGCAGGTCCATATGTGATAGTGGAAACAAACTTTGGTTTGAGGGTCCTGTTCAATGGACATGACCGACTCTTTGTGCAAGTAGATGAGAGACAAAAAGGCAGGATGTGTGGACTCTGTGGAACCTACTCTGGAAGTCAGTTTGATGACTTCTTGACACCTGATGGCAATGTAGTCCCATATCCACATGATTTTGCTAATAGTTGGAATAGTCATGACAAGGACTGGCCGTAAGCAACTATTTATTCAAATTAAGCCAGAGTATGTCCATAAAGACATAGAGGCTCAGGATACAATGTGCCTGAATACAGATTTTGGATATATAATTACTACAAAGTCCTCTGCAAAATTAAAATAATTTCTGTTTTAAAAATGTTTGACTAACAAGATACTTGTTTTTTGACTTTTTGATCAAGGTGTATCAACGGCTCTCACAATAAACCCGAATGTTCACCTGAGCTGGATAACAAAGGATTTCAGGAGTGTAGTAAACTGTTTGAAGATGCCTTCAAAGCCTGCCACTGGTTTGTGCCCCCTCAGATTTTTGTTAACAGCTGTGTGCAAGACTATTGCACCTCAGGGGGGGATCAGACACAGCTATGTACTTCTCTACAAAATTATGTGGCAGCCTGTGAAGTGTCTGAGGTGTTTCTGGGAGACTGGTGGAAGGGCACAGTCTGTGGTGAGTGCAGACTTAAATGAATCTTTTTTTTTTTTTTAAGTAAAGGCTTTATTCCAGTTTGATTAAGTGCTGAACTATTTACAAAGACAACAGTATTAACATCATTGTGGTAACTATGCTAAATACAAAGGACCATATTGTTTTATCCAAGACTTTTGATGTAATCTTGGGTGAATTAAATAATAATGTTGAAAGAATCCTTGTAGCATGGAATCAAAATAATAATGGCATTACAATCCTTGTGTCAGACTTTTGACCATCTTCTTTTATCGTGTAGATGTTCCAACCACACCACCAACAGTAGAACCAAGCACCCCGACACCATCACAACCCACCACCCCAAATTCCAGTGCAAGTAAGCCACGTGACTGTCTGTACTCTCATTCATTTGTCTTTGAGTTAACAAAATTGCAACTAATTGGTCATGGATTGGATTACACAGGTTGTTCATGGAGCTGCAATTTTGACCAGGATGAATGTGGATGGGAACAATTAATCCAGGACAGTTTTGATTGGAAAAGATGGTCTGGATCAACACCATCTAGTTTCACTGGCCCAACCAGTGACCACACTACAGGAAGTGAGAGAATGGTCAAAAAAATTATTTGGTCTGACATAAATTTAAATGCAAAAGCATAGTATATGGATTACAAATATCATGTTTAAGATTCATGTAAAAATAGTTTTCACATTAAAGAAATATGTATTTTCCCTGGATAAAAAGTATAATGTATAGAAATTTGATCACATTGTATAAAATACTTTAATTAGATTATTTTATTACTTGTTTCCTATTACTCTTCAGGTGGGTTTTACATGTATATTGAGGGTGATGGAGTCTATCATGGTGACTCGGCACGTATGATGAGTCCGGTATGCAATAGTTTGGGCACCCAGTGCATGACCTTCTGGTATCACATGTATGGTTGGGCAACATCCATGATGCTTAATGTCTACTTGTTAGAAGATAACCGTGCCACCAAAATATGGTCTAGATCCAATAGTCAGGGCAATCACTGGCACCTAGCCCACACTGAGATCAACCCAATAGGACCATTCCAGGTATGTATTGGATATGCAAATATCTAAGTCTGTAAAACTACAATAGATTTTAATCTATGGATATTTTATATCTATTGTTGCCATTTCCATTTATTTTAATATCCTATTAATAGAAATTTAGAAATTGGATCAATGTATTTACAATAGTATGATAAAAATAAATATTACATGCAACTAAACTCCTAAACAATTTAAGTATTGTGGCATGAATCTACTCCTAAATAGGTTTCTAATTTTCATGTCTGTGTATCTGGGAAGATTTATATCAAAGACATTTACATAAATTGTTTCAGATTATTTTGGAAGGTATTAGAGGTTCAAATGCTCAATCAGATGTGGCATGGGATGATGTTACCATAGTACATGGAAAATGTGGAGCAGTTAGCATGATGCCAGAGCCTGAGGTACCATCACCAACCAATGGAAACCTGTCTATTACTACCTCAGGTAAAGTCTGAACTAAGCCTGTCATCATTCATAAAAAAGAATCAATTCATTGAGCAAATGCGTTTCAGAGAAATGAAAATGTAAAATAAACTTTAATTAGAAATTAACACACTATGAAACTACTGTGGTCTTTCTAGTTCTTAGACAGTACAATGATACACTGTGTTGACAATTTTCTATAAGAGAATGAACATTTGATTTAACTGTTTAACATTTTTGTAAATATGTTGTATGTGCAGTATGAGAAATTGTTTCAATAATTAATTTAATATTTTGACAGTGTGTAGAATCAACTGCAATTTTGACAACAATCTTTGCACGTGGACTCAACTGTTGACTGATGTTTTCGATTGGATGAGACACAGTGGTCCTACCCCTACATCAATGACTGGGCCCTTGTCGGATCACACAACAGGAAGTAAGAATCCTTATTTACTTTTATTGTAATTGGGGATCATTATGAGATTAACAGATATGCAAATCATTACCAAAAAAAATTATGTCTATCTCTCCCCCTCTTTCTCCACCTCTTAATCACCAGCTGGTTACTACCTGTACATTGAGGGTGACAGCGCTGCTCATGGAGACACAGCACGTCTCCTCAGTGAGGAATGCTCTGATATCCAAGCCCAGTGTCTGCAGTTCTGGTACCACATGTATGGCTCCAGCTGGACTATGGGTCTGACTGTTTATTTGTTGCATGGGAACGTGGCCCAGGAGATCTGGAGTAAGAGAGAAGACCAGGGGAATACCTGGCATCAGGCTCTAGTGGACATCACACCCCATGACAAATTCATGGTCTGTTTATCAACATATTAACTGCAGTGTTCATACTTGTTTATAGTAATGTTTGTCCTATTTCTAGAATGAACTCGTGTTTTTGTGTAAAAGTCTATAATGACGTTATATTACAAATACAATATAAATCAAGATTTCAGAAGTTTTCCCTTACAAAAAGAGACAAGGGACATTTTATATGTTGTTGTTTTGGATCAAGTCATCCATGTAACTTCTGGTGAACAAGGTCTGACATCAGTAAGCCTAAAAATTTGCCTCCATTTTAGATTTTATTTGAAGGACGCAGAGGAGACAGTGCTATGTCAGATGTGGCCCTGGACGACATCTCTTTACACAGTGGAACATGTGAAGGTGGTTTTTAATAATATAAATTACATTCAAGATTAAAAGGTCCTCATGCTAGTTTGGAGAAGACACTGAATGCTTTATAAGTGGGGAAACCCTCTGTTGCATGAGTCTATGTAAAATCTTTAGGGTTCCACTGACAAACCAAACCACATTTAATTAGCAACACTGATTTTTTTTTTAAGAATATATAATGTTAAAATATGGAAACACTTTTGAAATAGTCGTTTATTTTTGCTGCATTTTTCTTAGTGTGTTTGTTAAATGATTGTTTTCAATATACGTCATGGTACCAGGTTAAATTTCATGACATTGCATGAGTATTAAAAGACAAAATAAAATTGACCAAAATAAATAATAGTAAAGATGAAGCTAAATAATATTTTATCATTATAATTTTAATCAAGACAATCATTTCTGTGCTCTGTAGGTTTAATGAACTATCTGACTGTTTCACCTGCACCTGGAAAGCCAACACAAATCCCTACAGTCACCAGTGCAGCCACAAAATCTGCATTCTTACCTGTGTGCGCATTCGACTGCAATTTTGACAACAACCTGTGTACATGGAATCAGTTAGCGACTGATGTTTTTGACTGGACAAGACACAGCGGTCCCACTTCTACAGTAATGACTGGCCCTTCAACTGATCACACAACAGGAAGTAAACATCCTAATTTATTTAATAACTTCAAAATTTTCAATTATTATATATTGAAGATAATTTGTCCTAACATTTTAGAGGTTTAAACTGACATGTAATTACAATTTCATAGGGAACATTATTGTATTTGAACTGTAATATAAAAAAGCATATTGAATTCAGTATCAATATTTCTAACCCATCTTCTTCCTCCACCTCTGCATTATCAGCTGGTTACTACCTGTACATTGAGGGTGACAGCGCTACTCATGGAGACACGGCGCGTCTCCTCAGTGAGGAATGCTCTGATGTCCAACCCCAGTGTCTGCAGTTCTGGTACCACATGTATGGCTCCAGCTGGACTATGGGTCTGACTGTCTACCTGTTGCATGGGAATGTGGCCCACGAGGTCTGGAGAAAGAGAGAAAACCAGGGAAACATCTGGCATAATGCTCTAGTGGACATCACACCCCATGGCAAATTCAGGGTCAGTCTGTTCAGAAATGGCATTAATTACAGCACTGGTAATTGTTTGCATTCATGTACTGTGTCTCTTAGACTATCCACTAATATTAATAGAACACAGAACATCAATAAAAAAGAGTAACAAACAATATTAAAGTTGATTAAGAAAATAAAATGCTGCACTACTATTATATACGGTACTGAAACATCCTATACTAAAACATTTACATTCTGAAATGTAAGAGGCACGGAGAATATTTTTAAGACTCAAGATTTCACAAATAAAATTATAAATAAGGATACAAGTCATAGATGTCCACTAAGAGACAATGAATAAATTAGAAAGTCTTTACTTATCACTTAGGTCTTCAGGATAGCTAAAAACACTGTCTGATGAAAAACCTCTGGCATTAATGAACCTAACAATTGTGATTTGCTTGTAGATTTTATTTGAAGGACGTAGAGGTCACAGTGATAGGTCAGATGTTGCCCTAGATGACGTCTCTTTACAGAGAGGACCCTGTGCAGGTGCTTATGTCTTTAGTATAAACTAGATCAAGTTTACAGATCCAACCAGTAAAAGCTCAATATAAATAGCAAATCACTTATTCTGTTAATTAAATTAAAGGAATTCTTCATCCAAATCTCAACAATGGGAGATTTTTTTTTTTGCATTGTCGTTAATCCTCTTTGTTTTCAGTATTAACGGTGATAAATTATTTTATTGGTTACATTTATATTAGAATTCAACAGTTTGAATAAACTTCTATGACATGTCATTTATACGATTTACAAAGTAAAGGCAAAATATAGAATAACTACAGATCACATCATAATTATTACAGTTGTATTTATATTAATGTTATTTTTTTCTATACAGGTTTACTAAAAGATCCAACTGGTTTAACTTTACCTGAGATGTCAACAGTAATCTCGACAGTCCGCAGCACAACTACACCTCCACAGCCATCTACAAGAACCACCATAGTCGCACCTGTTCAAAGAAACATCCCTGCACCAGTGAAATCTAATTTCTCACCAGGTTGCAGAATGAACTGCAGTTTTAACTATAATTTGTGCACATGGACTCAGTTATTGACTGATGTTTTTGACTGGACGAGACAACAAGGCTCCACCCCTACATCGATGACTGGTCCTTCATTTGATCACACAACAGGAAGTTAGCATCCTATTTTTTATATAGTGCTTATAGTAGGTTACTCTGTTACAAGCAAAGTGGGACACAAATGTTAGTCAGAAGCAAGTTGTCTATAATCAAAAGCTATTTTCTATTGTATTTAACACAGTAAACTCATGCTGAATCTAAAATTTATATCTGTCGCTCCCCCTCTTTCTCTAACTATCTGTCACCAGCTGGTTACTACCTGTACATTGAGGGTGACAGCGCTACACATGGAGACACAGCACGTCTCCTCAGTGAGGAATGCTCTGATGTCCAACCCCAGTGTCTGCAGTTCTGGTACCACATGTATGGCTCCAGCTGGACTATGGGTCTGACTGTCTACCTGTTGCATGGGAATGTGGCCCACGAGGTCTGGAGAAAGAGAGAAAACCAGGGAAACATCTGGCATAATGCTCTAGTGGACATCACACCCCATGACAAATTCATGGTCAGGTTACCAACATATTAATTGCAATCATTGTTTGTATTATTGTTTGTTCTATCTTTTGAATTAACACTTTTGTAAGGATATGTACTGAAAATATTTTGAGTACATCATTAATAAAGATTGGAGAGTTAAGTTAAATGTCAATCCTGTCCCTTAGAAGAAGAGACAAGGGACATCTTACATATTGTTAAATTCATCCAGATAACTCATTGGTTTTGTGTGGTTAACAAGCGCTGACATCAGTAAACCAAAAAAATTTATCTTGCTTTTAGATTTTATTTGAAGGACGCAGAGGAGACAATGCTAGGTCCGATGTGGCTCTGGATGATGTTTCTATGCACAAAGGACCCTGTGCAGGTGCTTTTTTTTATTTATGCAAACCATATCAGTGTTCCAGATTGGGGTTAAACTCAGTAAAAGGCTTCATATATACAGCAAGTCAGTTAAAGTTTTAATGTTAGGTTGTAGATTATAATAAATTTTCAATAACTGGACTCTTAGAAAAAGAGTTCCCCAAGGGTTCTTTGATCAGTTATCTATCCTAGTTTTCTAAAAAAAAGGATTTTATGTGGAATCTTTTCGATGTGAGAAACCCTATTTTGCAGGATTATATGTAGAATCTTTAAGGGTTCCACCAGAAGGACAATCCAAAGTAATGATAAGTTTCTAGAATTACTTCATTAAATATTAAAAAATATAAAAATGGGAAGCACATTTTC
>JAOTRR010000024.1:9353495-9365948 GCA_028570945.1 Gogo arcuatus
GTGTCATATCTGTGAATTGTTTTTTGTTATAAAGTAAAAAAGCTGAATGAACATCATCCAAGAGTAGTGATTCTATATTTTTTGCCAGGGGTTGTAGCTTTGCCTACTAGAATCCAGCTCACTAGTTAGTGAAAAATAGGCTAAATATTAAAGGACATTCCAGATTATGTGAAATCTTTTAAACTTTACTTTTATTAAACATCCACTAACAGTGATCTCATAATTTGCAACCACCAGAATTGCATTTTGCATCATGCCATGCCAGTATTTTCTGCTTTTTTTTTTTAATTTGAATTATACATGGATTTGTTTTCAACTATCAAAAGCAAATTGCAAACTATTTTGTATTCCAAATACATGTATGAGATGCTTGTCCATCACTGAGTAGCAGCTATTACCCCATTAACATGGCTCGTGTATGTGTGTACACGTGTGTTGTGTGTAATTGTACGTGTAAGCTGTCTGTACTGCAAAATGGATATTGGTGAAATAATGTACATTTGTACTGGTACTATAATGTGCATAGTACATTACACATGATCAATTGTATCAGTAATAATGAGGTCTATATTGGCTAAATGTATTTTTAATTCTTTGTGTGTGTCTGTGCATGTGTAGTATATGACTACAGTACAGGCCGAGTTGGAGCGCCTCTGGTGTGTTCTGAGATCATGCTTAAGGACTGGGAGGAAGGTGAGTGCTGATCATACATTAAACATGGTGCTGAGTGATGGTAATGGAAAAAAATGCAATCAGTGAGTATTTTCTTTCAGGATGGTTAATTCAAGACTGCACAGCACTGCAGGGCTTAATGGTTATCTTTCTCCCTTCTTTAACACACATGAATCACAGAAATCAGCTACATATTTAAAGTTAATCAGGTTCACTAGAGAAATACAGCTAAGCTGTATAAAATTTCTCCTGGTCTGAGAGCCAATTACTCAACCAGAGGATATGGCTGGTGTCAGAGATTCCAGATGCTCATAACCAGTGGTCTCCTTTATCAGCCATGCATACACGTGTAGTTTTGTGCTTAAAAAGTACATGTGCACATTTCTATGCATAGAATGTTATTTATCAGTTTCTTCTTGTGCAGAAGGATGTACAGAAATTTGCACACACTCTTTGACTATACCCTAGTGGTAGAAAAGTGTAATCGCAAATAAACTGATTATGAGGAGCTCTCATCACACTTATTGTCCATCGATTCTGCATAATTAACAGAGTATTTACTGACTGTGGTGCTCACAACAAGGTGCAGACAGGTGATACAGAGGAGTACAATGAAATTGTATAAAAGGAATGTCTGAAGATTGATTGGGATGATGCCTTGCTTAAAGATTTGCCACATTAAAGATTTAAAGATTTCGCTTAAAGATTCGCTTTACATAAGAAGGAACGTTTTTAAGAAGCACAGAAAACTCTTTGCAAAGAGTTTTTAAGAAGCACAGAAAACTCTTTGCAAAGAGTGATGCATGACTCATCAGCTGATTTTCTTTGCCTGGTGCAATTTTAGTTGGCCCCTAGTCTAGAGCTTTTAAGCCACAGTTACAGTGCCTTTCAACAAGAAATTGCAGACAGATGTCACATTTTCCAACCATGAACCGATTGACACATCTTGCATGTGTTCATATTCCTCATGCTGCATATTTACAAATACGGCAGTGAAAAAGACAACAGTAATGAGAAATGTTCACACAATCACAGGTTTTTAGAATTCACACTTTTTTTTTTTTTTTTTAAGATTTATTTATTTTTTATATTTATTTGACAAACCACTTGCAAAAGTACCTTTTTTGATGCAACAGCATCTGTACCTCATTGTGACGTCCATCTTAAATTTTTTTTTTGACATGATGTTGATGATTTTAGACTGTCATGCTTGCAGCTTGGTAATTACATTGATCAAACAGGAACAGGGCATTCTTTTTGTTCCTGGCACATAAGCATAAAAGGCTAAATATGTCACTTAAACTTTAAAGGATTTATAAGCTTTATATTTTTATTTTGTACTTCTTTCCTCAGTGTTTGAAAAGTATATATTTTTATAGTTTTTTTTTTTCCATCTGTTAGTGTTAACAAACTCCTGCGTATGTATGAATGTATGGTGTGGTGGGGTTTTTTTTGTTTTTTTGTCTACAGTTGTTTTTGAGTGTAGGCCTACATGTCACTATTTAACAGTATGGGTCACGCAAGTTGTAAGGAGGATGAGCCAGATCATTTTCATAGCAAAGTTGTACCATGTTTATTAAAAGCTTTATTTAAAAAAAAAAAAAAAAAGACTCGTGACAAATCAGTTGAGAACCACTGCCCTAGTGTATGATCTTACCATTCAGCCTGAATCTGTTATTCATAATCTGTAAATATGTACATACATTTGGCAAACATGCACACACAAACGCCTCATTAGTGGGTAAAAGTTTGATTTCTTTCATATAGTCAATTTCTTTGTTTTTATTTCCCTTCCTGATGAAGGTGGATACCACAGTACTGACAAGCCCACTCCTCGAGGGGAAATTCTAATTGGTGGGCCGAATGTTACTATGGGTTACTATAACAACGAGGGGAAGAACAAGGAAGACTTTTTTGTGGACAAAAATGGCCAGCGCTGGTTCTGCACAGGAGACATTGGCGAGTTCCACCCTGACGGTTGTCTTAAGATCATTGGTGAGCAACAAGCACACACATGCATACAACACAGAAGTCCCACTTGATAGGCCAATTAAATTATAGCTAGTAGAAACAAATAAATAATTTTAGTTTATGGATTGTATCATTTCATGCGTGTGTGTGTGTGTGTGCGTGCGCGCATGTGCACATGCCTGTCTAGACCGTAAAAAGGACCTGGTGAAGCTGCAGGCAGGAGAGTATGTGTCTTTGGGAAAAGTAGAATCTGCACTGAAAAACTGCCCCCTCGTCGACAACATATGTGCTTATGCCAACAGGTGAGCGCACACACCATACTAAGGATGAACCAAAATTTTGGCCCCTAAATATTTTAACCCAAAATGTTAATAAGGGAACAAAACTCAGAATTTTGACCCAGAAAAATAATTTAATAATAAATGTCAGATATAACATTTTGCAAATAATTTTAAAGGCGATAAAAAATGTTTTTCCTTTCATTATTTTGTTGCATACATACAAATAAAAATGGGGGCACATGCTGTTGTTGTAGGTCAATTTTAGATTAAGATTAGATAAAATAAGGTTTAGATAAGATGAATAAAATATAGTGTAAAACTTTTTTTTGTTTCATTTTTTCAGGCCGGTGTGTCCTGAATTTCAGTTTCAGCCAGGAATTTCCATTACTGTGCATCACTACTCCATAGTTTTCAAAAATAAAAGCTTAGTTTGAACTAAACTTTATAATAACCTACTTTCATTCTATCTACATTCTATTTGAAGTTTCTGGATTTATGACGACTTAGCACTGATAGACATTCACAGACAGCACAATGTTGCAACAACCTCACTCTCGTTCACTCTTACTTTCCCTCTCCCTCCTTTCATCTCTCCATCAGCGAGGAGTCATATGTGATTGGCTTTGTGGTGCCCAATCAGAAGCAGTTGCTCGCTCTTGCAAAGCAGAAGCAAATGCGAGGGTCATGGGAGGAAATTTGTAACCACTCTGATATGGAGAAGGAGGTGCTGCGCATCATTACTGAAGCTGCTGTAAATGGTGAGATCACTCACTTCTAGATCACTATCATTATATTATGACACATGATTATACAACATAACATTTAACCTCACCACAAAAAACAATACAATATTTAACAAACAAATACAGCAAGATGAACAAAACAGTCATAAAAGGAATGCACTGTTTGGGGTTTTTTTTGTTTAGTTTTAATGGATGCACTAAATAAATTCTTTCTGCTCTTATTACTGACTTGATGCCATTCAGCTTTGTACAATATAGCCCTTGCAATTTTTTTGACTTATAAATACTTTGTGCCACATGTAATGTTTAATTTCTTTAATGTAAAATTGAAATTCAACTTGGTGTAATTTCTCCCAGCATTTTCCATCCATACTGCTGTCACTTGAAATAATTTTGGCCTCTGTCTATCTCATGACAGATTTTGAGCAGTTACTAAAGGGATAGTTGAAATAAAAAAAAATCTTTAATATGATTCGGTGTGGATCCATCACAAAGAATAAATCATAATATATCCAGTCATCATGGCATAATAACTTGCAACACTGACTTTCAAAAATGTTTAACCATTTTAGCATTTAGTCACAGTAACTCATTTTCATTTAAATTTGTCTGAGATGAAGGATGGAGGCCTGTAGTCACATCAGCACTAAAGAGTAAGAAGCGTTTTCTGTCATTGCTGCCAAACAGTAACATTGCTGTTCTGTCTGTATATCTTATTTCTTGCTCTTTTTCTCTCCAGCCAAACTGGAGCTCTTTGAGATCCCCAAAAAGATCCGTCTGAGTGCTGAGCAGTGGACTCCGGAGACAGGCCTGGTTACTGATGCCTTCAAACTCAAGCGCAAGGAGCTCAAAAGCCACTACCAGGAAGACATTGAGAGGATGTATGGTGGCAAGTAAAAGAAAGGGTCATACAGTAGCGAGAATTGGGGTAATTCAAAGGATTTAGGATGTACCATGACCACAAAGCCTATATATTATGACTCCTAATATGCATTCCTACTGCTTTTGGATAAACCCCTTAGATTGTATACATTTAAATTATTGTAAGGTATAGGAAAAACAAAAACAACAAAGATACTAAGTTGGTCAACCGGCAATTAAAAGTGTTTAATCAGTAACAATAAAGCAGTTTTCGACCAGCGTTCTTCTAGTGCACCAGGCATGGATCATTTTGGGAACTAATTTTAAATTTTGATCACTTTGAATCTCAGACTCTGAAATGGATGAACCAGCTCCATTTAGCCACAAGAAAAAATGCACAGGATTTGTACAGACAAAGAGCGATCTGTTGGATTGTATATAAATGAAGTCATAAGATTGTGAATTCATTCCCATCTGCAATAGTGAACCTGCGCTGTTTTGACAGGAACAAGGTAGCATTATCTGTGCAGGGAATATGTTTTAAACTTTTGTTTTTCTTGTTGGTTCTGTTCATTTCTATTTGTGATTATCCGGCATCTGTAAAAAGAAGCCGTGAGAGATTTCAGTGTGAGGGTCACTTATTATATCACATTCCAAACATGTGCTCTTTTTATCCAAGCACTCCTTGATATTTTGTATTTTTGTTGTTGTTTCCTTGTACTTCTCTTTGGTCATTCCTGTTTTACTTTTATCCCAGGGTTTGTTACAAAGAATTACCAGTACTCTGGGATAAAGTGATCCTGGCGATGGTGTTAATAATGTACTGTATTCTGCTCCTTGTATATAGTGCTCCATTTTTGGCTTTTGCCCAGAAAAATAGATCATGGATCATTTGTGCCCACTTTCTGTAGAATATGCCTCATGCTGATAGTGGAATGTCTTGTTCCAAATTTGTTATACGTTCTACAGACTTCTGTTTGTTGTAGCTGACACCATGTTAGTTATGCTGACATTTAGGTTAAACCTGACTTTTTTAAGATGGTGTTAACTGTTCTGCCACTTGTTGGTACTGTTACAGAAGACAAACTTAAGCAATGCATAATTTAACAAATAAACCAGCAAACTAAGTCTTCACTCCACCACAGAAAGGGGGTGTGCATACATATGTGTGTTTTATATCTCCTCTTCATCCTCCAAATTGGTCAGGCATTTGAATTAATGCTTGTGTGTGTTTGCCTCTCACGGATGTTTAGTTTCTTCTGTTTATTTAACTGTTGGGATTCTACCAAAATCTGTTTCACAGAATTAGTAAGAAGTGGGCAGGGAATATATAGCTTTACATTTGTGCATATGTATATCATATGCCTTTAGTCCATATTCCTTTAACAACAACAGAAGTGTATTAGATGAATGTTTACAATGAGACAAGTACGTGCAGCAGGTTCATGCCTTTGCAGAGACGTTTAAAAGGCTTTGTTGAAACCATTAGACTTTTATATTGAGTTCTTATATCTTGATATTGTCATGGGTTGGTTGGTAGTGTTTAATAAAAGTATAAAATAAATGTGCAATAAATATTTTCATTATTTCATTATATACACTTAAATGCACATTGCTGACCGCAAGAGCTGACCTTCTATTCAGAATTTTTTCCACAAAAAAAGCCATTTCAGTGGAGTTCACTGATGACATTTTCATGATTCAAAACACAATACAGTAGTAATAGACCATGCTGCAAATAATTTCATTTGGATAAGAGAATAAAATGTGTTGGATTTTTTTTTTTTTTTTTATTTCTATAATGGTTTATATGTCAGCATGATTTAAATATTACATTTTGGAATTTAGATTATACTAGTTCTCTGAAATTAGGTAAGATCTGGCCATATTTTCTTGTCTTAATAGTAGTAGTATTCCTCAACGGTGAACTTTTGAAGTGTCTGTGCCTCCAAAACTCTGTTTACTGAAATGCTTTAAAAACAAGTTTAACCCATGTAATTGTCTTGTAACTGTTACCTGCTTTATCATAAGAAATTCATGGACATTGTTAGCTGGTTGTCCTCAACCTGTGCAAACAAGTCCAGTGTCCTCCCAGATGTGCACAGCATGGCAACTGGATTCATAGATAGCATGTGATTTTGAACTTAACCTAAAAAAAAAAAAAAACAGCCATTCCAATTCACTTTCCACTGCATCTACTGAAGCCAAGTTCAATGGACTAGACACCACTCGCACTGTAGACATAATACTCTCTGATTCTGAAGCATATAATGATTTCCTGGTAACCTGTGATGCATGTAATCTTTCTATGGACAGGCAATTAAATCAGCAAACACCTTTGGACTTTTAGGTGAGTTTTCTCCGTTTCAGCTGCAGACTTAATCCAAAACACTAATGCTCATGAATCTGTTTAGGTGGGGTTGAAAAGAAAATCTGGTTTGTATTTACATAGCAAGCTGAGATGTTTAAATCACATCTGCTTTCCATCTCCTTTTATTTATTTATATTTTTAGAAACTGTATAATTGTGTTAGTCTGTACAAAAGCATGTAAATGTACTCCAGATCATGCCTGGATCTAGAAATTAAATCCAATTGCAAGTGTTTACACCTCCAGGGTGAAGAAAAATGGCACTCTCGTTATACCCTTTTTATTGCTCATGTTGTAAATATCTTTTGCTTTTTTCCCCAAGGACAAAAATCATTTCCATGTTTCACTTTTTTTTCCCTTTCTTTGTATTAATGGTTCTTGGGGTGTGATTCTCATTGATGTGAATGAAATTACTGTATAGCAGGTCTCTTCTACTTTTATTTATTTTGAATTTTGTATTGAAAGTGTGTATAAGAATAAAGGTTTGTAACTGTCCTAAAGACTACATCAATTTGTACTAATGATATAGGCTTGTTCTCTGGTTAAAGTCGTGAAGACTTTTTCCCCGTCGAAGCGGAGAGCTGAAAATGGCGTAGAATGTCAAGAATGAATAAGTTTACTTGTATATTCTGACAGACACCTAGTGAAATTAAAATAGGAAAATATTAGCTTTGTTTGGCAAAACGTGTGAGGCGTTTTTTTTTTGGTAAACTGAAAATGTTTGGCCCGTACGGGGATCGAACCCGCGACCTTGGCGTTATTAGCACCACGCTCTAACCAACTGAGCTAACCGGCCATGAGCAGCATTTTCATGGTCTGTAATTCATTCCTTTACATCGCACAGGTTATTTCTAGTAGACATTATAAGAACTTTAATTTATTACTCATTTATTGTTAGACTAGAACAGCATTTTCGCTCTAACCTGACCATGATAAAATGATTACTAAAGAAGACGGAATGAAAATTCACATACAGTGTCTACGTGACCGAAATGGATCCAATAAATGATGCATATAAGAAATTATTTAAGAAACACATTGCTTCCTGCTCTATTCTATCCTGCTCTATTGCTTCTATTTTATTCTAAGTAAAAGCATTCTTTCTTCATTTGTAATTTGACATATCAATGACCACGACGGTTAATTAATATGCGAATTAGTCCATGACGCCATCTAGCTACATTCTGAGAGGACTTGAGCTATTTTCTTTTGAAAGATCGTCACGCTACACGAACCAACCTCTAGTACCGAAGACCTCGTGGCGCAACGGTAGCGCGTCTGACTCCAGATCAGAAGGTTGCGTGTTCAAATCACGTCGGGGTCATTTGTTTTCACTTTGGCCTAACGGTCAATGAAAATATGACAAAAGGCGTCTTTAGTTTACAAACCAACGAATACTCTCTTGTTAGGTAGCATTTGATAAGGACTGGTTTGTAGACTACATCGTCTAATGACGTTTATTAATTAATATCTGATTACTTTGGTATCAGACAATCTGCAAAAACTGTGACCGGCAAGATTTTCACAATCTTTGGGCAATGACGAACAGATATGAACAACAATGACACTTCAAACGATTTTCAAATAAATGTCTTCTGTATTTACAATTTTTCTGTAAAATAGTACATTTAGCATTTGAAAATACTGGGCTCGTCCGGGATTTGAACCCGGGACCTCTCGCACCCTAAGCGAGAATCATACCCCTAGACCAACGAGCCGACACATGTAACACTTTCCGCAAAACGCCTTACCACAAGCGCTTTATGTCTTGCCACAACCACATTGGAGCTTTTTCCATTAGGCCTGGGCCACAGCGGCTGCGTTCATTGTGCATGGCGGTCGCGGAACGTTTTAATTGTAATTTCAGCCCCACAGTCTGCGTTCACACCAAAAGCGAACGACGCTGGTAAATTCAGGGACGCTCTGTGACGTAGATGAAATAGGCGGCTACAAGGTCGTTCAGAATGCTTCGTCTTGCAAACTTTATTTAGAAGGGCCGCAAAGCAAACATACATGTTAACCGGTATATCTTAATAATTTAAATTAAAAAATACAATAATTAAAATAATAAAAATATTTAAAAAAAATTAAGAATACCATCAGGGAGACCAGGTAGACTTTTTGTTTTTACTTGTTTGCGCTTGTTAACATGCAATTCCCTCCTATTTTCACAAAATAGCTATATTATACACTTCACTAACTCACTTGAAACACCTATATTTTCTGACACCTTGGGTCATACTTCGTTTTTTTATTTATGTCCTTGTATGCAAACAGAGACCCATCATAAATCATGGGGAAACCCGCCACCTCCGTGGTAGGCTACCTGGGAGCGGTTTGAACAGAACAGATTCTTTGAGTGGAGCACTTCTAAATTCCAATTGGTTGCCGCTGAACCGCATCATAGCTCATTACCATAAAGTTTCCTGGACTTCAACTTTATTCTGGCGCCTCCACCACCTAAGATGCGCCAGCACCAAGCTCACCACCGAGAGATGATGGTTCACACAGAAAATGAATGCCTTCCGGTTGTTTTGACGCTCTCACCGCATTTGGTGTGAACGTAGGGTGAGATGCGCGTCTCAGGTGCGGCTCAAGTTGCTGCTGCGACGCATCATCTAGAGTTTCGGCCTGGCACCTATTTTTCACGCGTGCGGCAAGCGGTACTCAGCAAAAATAGACAGAGAAAAGATCTGTTTTAGTCATATTGACATCATACCAGCAACATTACATAACTGACACCTTTCACTATACTTTCAATGTCTAGGGCATACGTCACAGACGTGAAAAAATATAAATATTTGTCTTTGTCTGTCTAAACTAAACATACCATAAAATGATAATGAAATCAAACATTCTGTTATTGATGGCCATTATCAAAGGCAAACTCAGTGAAGAAAGACAGAGCTGGCAGCAGAAGCGCCTCAGCAGCAACACTGACGGTGTGGACAAACACACGTGTGTGAGCCGCAGCAACCCAGCGATGTAGCTGGTGTGGCTCAGGCCTTAGCCCTGCGGTCTCATTATTAAACTGTGCATCACAACACCTGTATTGAATCAGACGCACTAATTGATAGGTTTTGATTTGTCTGTACTGAAGAAAGTTGAACTGACAAAGTATGATCTAGAAATATAGTCCTCTGCCACCTAGGAGATTCTGCCTCACAGAGCCGGGAGCTACATTCACTGATGCAGACACAGCCATTCAGAGATTTTTTTCTCAGTTTATTGAAAGACAAACATAAGTATATATCCACATTCAAGAGTGTGGTGTAGCTAAATGATTGGAAGATGGGATTCAAGTAGCCGAGTTGTCTGCGTGTGATAGGGTAGCTTCAGCGGGTGATGGTGAATTACTAATCCAGGATAGTCTTATGAAAAACAGAGAGCAGATGTGCGAGTGCAGGTAGGTTTCAAGGATTTAACTTAGACTAGCCAAAACAAGTAGCAAGCAAACTAGTCCAAACCAGTTGCAAGCATGCCAAATAAATATCTATATCACTAATGTACATGTTATTTGAATCTTTGTATGAAAATAATCAGTGGTGTAGGAAGGAGTTTGAGATTGGGGGGACCGAATTTGCCCCCCCGGGGGGAGATAGGGATGTAGCGGTTGACATCACAAACTAGGGTTGGTTCGGTACCAAAATTTTGGGTTTGGTACGGTACCTGGCATGGTAGAACAGTAATGCTGGTGGTTCGTTACCAGTGCAACAAATAAATAAATATTCATACAAACTGATGAAATTAATAAACATCAAAAGTTGTATTGTTTAAACACTATATTAAATGAGTGAAAATAGTGACTTCCTGCTTCTGTCTGTCTGTGGGTGACAGGTGTAGAAATAAGGATTTACAAGTAGACTAATTTTACAGACTTATTTTTATTTCTAAGTTTTATTTCTATAACCTCACTATTGTTTCAATCATGAATTCATTAAGGAGTAGACTGTTAAGTAGGCTAAGGCTACGTTCACATTAATACATTTTAGTTTTAAAACAGCGTTTTAAAACTAAAATGATCTCCATCCAGACGAGCGTTTTAGCTCCGTATCAAAAATAATCTCCGTCCATACTAACACGCCTGAAAACACATATCACATGACCATTCACATACACTGGGCATGCGTGTGCCGGTATAAACAGCTGATGCCATTTGTTTTCTTCCAGGAAAGAGTCACGTGATAGGAGTGTAACGAATCAGAGAAGGATACGTCATGACTGATAAGACCCAATCAGGAAGTAAATGTGGGTGCCTGCTTCATCGTTTCCAAATGTCTCCGTTTTCACCCGTCTACACTAAAACACTACCCCGGAGTTTTCAAACTAAAACGGGGCCAGCAGCATTTCCAAAAGTCTCCTTTTTAGGGGCTCAAAAACTCTGGAGTAGTGTGGACGGCGGGCATAAACATAGCAAAAGTGATGTGTTTTAAAACTAAAACGTATTAGTGTGGACGTAGCCTAAGAAGACAAACAGCAGCCTTAGTGCCATCATCACAGTGGCTGGCTGCCAGCTAGCCCCATGTAACATTAGGTTGGCTAACTTTACATTACAAGTGGGCTAGGCTGTTAGCTAGATACAAGACAGGAAAAACTGTGAATAAGCTAACCATGGACAAAGTTCGGTATCTATCATTTAGACAATCTTATTTTCAATTTATTTATGTGGTCATTATGCGCACCTTCCATTCCTGGAATTCTTTGTACAAATTGGGATGTACGTGCATCAGTTGTTTCATCAGGTTAGACATATTCCCTCCTTCCGCCACATGACTTGACGCACCGCTTGCAAAGGTTGTAGAAGGGGCGTCCACCTCTCTGTAATATTCACAGAAGAATATATGGCCAAGATTTGCAATGGCAGAACTGTGGCAACAAATATTCCTTTTAGATGAGGAGCAATGGTATATCGTGATTGGTCCATATTACACTCGTGTATAATTGTTCAGTGTATTCCCGAGATGTAGAACTTTGCTTTTTGATATGCAATAACCTGCATGCTTCTGACGCATTCAATAAAATTTTGGTTAGAGCAAGTTGTCATCTGGAATCAATCTAGTACATATTGTACAAAAAACAAGACATGGTGTCAGAGTAAAAACGATTTCAAAGGACGAAATGGACGTCGCTGGAGTTCCTTCGCCCCACATGGACTGGGATGCTAGCAACCTACCCAAAGCATGGCGCAAATTTAAACTTCACGTTGACTTAATGTTTTCTGGTTCATTCAAGAAAAAAGGAGAGGATGAAAAAGGCAGCTACCTACTCCTTTGGGTCGGAGATAAAGGCTGACATTTATAACACATGGACACTCTCAGAAGATGAAAGAAAGGTACTGAAATCATACTATGATCATTTTGAAGCATACATCATGCCAAAGACAAAATGTTATATTCATTCGCTACAAATTCCATGAGAAAGTACAGGAGGTTAACGAGTCCTTTGAGCAATTTGTGACAGATTTAAGACTGCTTGTGAAGGACTGTAATTATGCTAACAGTGAAGAAGAAGAAGAAGAAGAAGAAGAAGAACCAAGGCCGAAGCCTTTATTTTTGT
>JAOTRR010000024.1:9447536-9458070 GCA_028570945.1 Gogo arcuatus
AGTAGTCTGTTGTTATTATTATTAGTAGTAGTAGTAGTAGTCTGTTGTTGTTGTTGTTGTTGTTGTTGTTGCTGTTGTTTGATTTACTCAGACCCAGGCCTATATGGCTGAACAGAGTTCTGATGTGGGACAGCGAAACTGACTCGTTCCCCTCCAGTACACACTTTTCAGCGTGGGCTGGTTTTTGAAGGCGAGACAAAGGCCCTGCAGTTGATTGGCTCTCTTTATGCGCGAGCTCACCGTCGGCTCTCTCGCGCAGTCCGCGCTCCATTCACATGTAAATCAGGCTCCATAAATGCACCCCTTGGGCGCCCACTTTTGCACAATACCCGCCTCGCTTGTTTGCACCGTGTGTAGACCTTTGTTTCAGACTGCGCTCGCCGGCCATCTGCCCTCCATTCAGGAGTCTTAACGGCACTGCGTGCTTGTTTGGAGCTCTCTCTCTCTCTCTCTCTCTCTCTCTGCCTCGGATATCGGAAACAGCAATATGGCCCCTGCCTCCCGCAATGGCAAGCGTGAGGATGACTATTATGGGATCAAAGGAGACAGAAAGGTACGAGCGGTGTGTTCTGTGTGATCTTCCCATCATGCCTGGCTTTGCTGGTCTTTGCAGCAGTGCTTATGCTATGTAATATTCCATCTGTGCAGACGAGAAAGCCTTTGGTGGAGAAAAAGAGGCGCGCCCGCATTAATGAAAGTTTACAGGAGCTGCGCCTGCTACTAACCGAGTCAGACGTAAGCTGCGTTACTCACTTTTACAACTTTGACGCCTACGCATATGATGACAGCTCGTTTTCTGCGTAACCAGGGCGCATAATTAGTGCACCCTAACGCTCTTTGTGTCATCCTTAGGCGCAGACAAAGATGGAGAACGCTGAAGTCCTGGAAATGACGGTGAAGCACGTGGAAAGTATTCTTCAAAACAGAGCGAAAGGTGAGTCAGGTAACTTAGAAGCTGCCATTGCTTATTCAACTCTTAACTCAAACCCTAAACTGGATCAACTTTGGGATTAAGATCCTCATATGTTTGTCTTTACATCAGCAGCTGACAGCATGACTCGTGAGGCGAGTGAGCGTTTCGCAGCCGGTTATATTCAGTGTATGCATGAGGTGCACACGTTCGTGTCCAGCTGTCCCAGCATCGATGCCACCATCGCAGCGGACCTGCTCAACCATCTGCTGGAGTGTATGCCTCTAAACGACGAAGATCGCCTCCAGGATCTGCTTTCTGATTTGATGGGAGACCGTGGGAACCGTGGGGCTTGGCCGGGCGAGGGGATGTATGCCGTGCTGTCCCCACGCGAAGGAAGTGCCACCGGCAGACCTTCAGATGTCTCACTGTCCCCGTCCAGCACATCAAGCGACGATCTGTGCTCGGACATCGACGAGACCGACACCCGGGACGCTCAGGATAACCTGCCCACTGTGTTCTCCTCTAAATCTGTATGGAGGCCCTGGTAGACCTGGACTAATCTCTTCAACATAGCAGTGAGATGTATGCAACAGAACCTGTGTAGCTATTAAGTGCGCAAGTTATTATGTAGTTCAGAAAGACTGGGCATGTGTGAGATTTTAGCTGGGGATGAGAGGTGTCTGTAACAGTTCTGAAAAGCTCTTCATGGTGAAACAGCCGCGTGTTAACTTAACAACACTGCAACATCAGCAACTTTGTAGCGTATTTAAATGTTTTTGTATAAGCTAAATTAAGACTGTACTGTTCTGGTGAGTATTTCTAGGAAGTGCTTATCTGTATCTTATTATTGTAGAGAAAATGTAAATATTTCATTATTACTGTAGATATATTGATAATGTATGCGTTTTCTTCATTAAAAACATCAACTCATCTCTTATTTTAATTTATTCATTCAATTTTTTTTTTCTCGTCTTGTGGGACAAATGTAGACTATTCATTTTGCACGCTGTAAATTCTAATTAGTTAACCTTACTTTAAAAAAAAAAAGCCTGCAAACAAACTGCCTTAAAAACTAAGTAAAGTGGAATAGGAATTGTATGTTGTACTAATAAATAAATAAGCATTTGTTGGTACAACATACAATTCCTATTCCACTTTACTTAGTTTTTTAAGGCAATCGGTTTGCTTGCTTGTTTGTTTGTTTGTTTATTTATTTTTTAAGTAAAGTAGTGTGCATGTGCTAGGCTAAACTATTGAAGCTGGGACGTCACGTCTTATAAGAGAACTGGGGTCGCTATAATTAAACGTCATCAAACTTTACACACTAGCTATCTACTATTGAATTTAATGAATCTGCTTCTTCTACAGAAAACAGAATTAACAATTGAAATAAGCAGAGTTCAAGAGCACAGAGGGTATCCTTCCCACACTTTATTTATGCAGACTGAAGGTGAGAAAGTACTCTTTGGAGTTTGTAGGAAACGCCACACCTCTGATGGTTGGTAATCCGCAGCTGACAAACCCAGCTGTCATTCTTTCAGAGCCTTTTGGAGCTTGACTGGCTCACACATTATAAAGAAGGAGAAGCCTTTATAGGCCTACATTACAGCACAGTGGAATTCTTTTCTTTGCATTATTCTAGTTTCTTAGGAAGTTGGGGTCAGAGCGCAGGGTCAGCCATGATACAGCACCCCTAGAGCAGAGAGGATTAAAGGCCTTGCTCAAGGGCCCAACAGTGGCAGCATGGCGGTGCTGGGACTTGAGCACCAACCTCCTGATCAGTAACCCAAAGCCCTAACCGTTGAGCCACCACTGCCATATCTTCCATAAAATGCTGTGGTTATGGACTGGCTATTAGAGCTTTGCAGGAAATAGAAGTATAAACTGCTACATTCAACACACTACTACAGTAAACAGTAGCTGGATGGTAAAGTAGTTTTGACAAGGTATTTTATGGTAGCAAGCTGCCTGTCAGTGTCAGATAAGCTACCAAAACTCTTCAGCAGTCTCATACTTGAGATAGATTAGGATAAACACTTTCTTAAGACTGCCATATTTTCTGCCAAGATCCTTTTCAGAGTATCAACTTACACAACATTGGCTACATTTTCACAGCACAGCAGTAGGCTTTTTACTCTGGGGTAGGCCTATATGTGACCAAGGACTTCACTTAACTTCATATCACTTTGGCTGAATTTAGGTCTGTAAATTGGATAAACCTGTATAACTGAAGAGAACTAAACATGACATGAACCTTATCCCTCCTGTTATAGGGATGAATAAATACCGTACAACTAACTCAGAAACTGTCACAGGCCTACCTTCTGGGTTGTTGTTTTTTCAAGACAGACTATACTACTGTTTAAGGCATTTTAAAGTTTTTTTTTATTCTTTTTGATTTCCAAATAAACTCAGATACTACAAGTTAACCATTTCAGTTATTTAAAAAAAAAAACTGGTATGGTAGCTACAGGGACAGTAAGCCTAAGCTAAGAAGCTTAAATCCTGTAGGCTTAGTAACAGCCTGGTGTATGTTTGTGGAGAACTAATATCATGGCCTACTCGCATATTAATTGGATAATAGTTTGTAGTTACTTGATGATCTGGTCAGAGTGGAATGAAAACGTATTAACCCTTTTTTCAAATCCACACTTGAAACTTGGCGGACTGTTGTCAGCTTGTAAGATAAACTGCTCCTCTGGATTATAGTGGCGTCTGTGAGGTGCTGGCTTTAGTGCCGCCCGGACTTTAACACCTCGTTCTTAAACTGGCTGAGGTGTGAACGACTCTCACGTCGCTTTCATCAAAGGCAGAGCTGCATCCTCTTCACGTCGCGTCCAGTTTCTGCGGCCTGAGCGACGCTTAAAGGGCCACTAAAAGACAAGAGAGGCTGTACACCGGAACAGCGTTGTAATAAAAAACTACCAGGAAATGTCGTTCGAGCTAGAAAAAAAGCAACGCGTTTCATTTTGAACATATGGCACTGAAATGACTCCTGGTACACAGACGGTTCCAACATCGTCTGATTTAATGTGACTCAGAGCTCATGTAGTGTACTGTTTATAGAAAACACGAAATATATCTCAATCTCCTCTAAGCTACTTTAAATGACTTATTAGCTTTTCTCTCAACATGATCATTTTCCCTCTTCTTGTGAATTGTTGTTGTTGTTGTTGTTTGCTGTCATGTATGTGTCTTGGTAAGATTGTGTTGTGATTCATTTGTGAATTGTACTTTGGATTTGGTAAGGTGCTATATAAATTATAAAATGCACAAAAATTAAAACGCAAGCATTTTTTTCCTAAAAAAATAACATTTAATTTTTTTCAAGAAACAAACCCTATATAATAATAGCATGTCACATACAATACTTGTACTGTAGCCTACAATAAACTCTTTTTGACTGTGCAAATTTTCCTAATTTAGCTTGAAAGAAAAAAAATATTTTTCAATTAATAACTCATTGGCAAACCTACCAGGTGACCCGCAAACTCCCCACCCCCTACTCCACACCAAAAAATAGAGACTTTTGAATCTTGGCTGGTTCACATCATTAAAAAATGCTGTGGTTATTAAGTGCTGTGGTATCTAATAAGGAGAAAAAAAGTATAAATTACTTAATATGAATTGAATATCAATATATTCAATTGCTATTTAATACAGTAAGAAGCTGATTTGGACATATCCAATGTCAAAACTTATCAGGTACATTTTTCTTCCAAAACTCTGTATCAGACTCTTTCCTGGGAAAAGGATTAAAACTTGTTTGTGATCCCTGTACTATATTGTCTGTAAATACAACTCTCTATAACCTTCTTCAATGTACAATAACTTTTATAAAATATATTACACTATTTTCATTGCACTGGTTCTGGGAGTCTCAGGTTCAGGGTTTAATGAGGCAGTAGAGGTCTTTAGTATTTAGCTGGCTAGTTTTGTTTTCTCCTGTCCTATTTTTCCAAATTTATAGTGTAATAGCTGATGAGATACATTTGCTGTTAACCGTTAAAATTAAACTAATATTTTTATAGTCTTTTCCAGCAGA
Source organism: Gogo arcuatus (assembly GCA_028570945.1). NCBI lineage: Eukaryota > Metazoa > Chordata > Actinopteri > Siluriformes > Anchariidae > Gogo > Gogo arcuatus. The sequence goes on from JAOTRR010000024.1 coordinate 9,452,495, forward strand.
AATGCTTCTTGACATCCTTTTCACATATGAGTTAGTACAGTCGTTGTTGAGGTATTCAAGGGCATTTGTAGGGTAAAATTATATTACACAAAATACAACCCCAATATAACAGATATGTGGTTTTCAAAATCCATATAAATATTTTAAAATAACAATAATTTATGGGAGAAATTTCAAGAAACAAAAATGTTTTCAGTCACAAGGACATTGTCTTAGAACACCTTGGGGTCTAGGAATTTGACTGACAGACATTTGACAACTTCACATGTACACACACACACACACACACACACACACACACACACACACACACACACACGTGCACATACAGACACACATACACACACGTGCTCACACAGAGAGAGAGAGAGAGGGAGAGAGAGAGAGGGAGAGGGAGAGAGCCCCCTGAGAGTATAAAGCTCCTCAAAAAGCAATGCTCCTAACATCTAAACATATAAACAATGGATTTTTCTTTACATATACATAAATGTCCTGTTCCAGATCGGCACTCTGTGTGTGTGTGTGTACAAGTTCTTCATTGCGTCTGGTCACATGTGGGGGCTGTGACATCATTGACTTCAGATTCCCCCATATGCAAGTCTGGGAGCTCCTCCTCAACCAGCATCTCTGTGACTCCTTTACAGCCAACACACGCCTTCAACAAGCAACACATAACACACATTTCACTTAGCTCTATCCTACACCAGCATCCTTACATGAATTACAGAACATATACACTCACCATCCATTTTATTAGGAACACCTGTACACCTGCACATTCATGCAGTTATCTAATCAGTCAGTCATGTGGCAGCAGCACAATGTAAAACATCATGCATATACAGGACAGGGGCTTCAGTTAATGTCCACATCAAACATCAGAATGAAGAAAAAGTGTGTTTTCTGTGACTTTGACTGTGGGATCTCTTAGGCTATCATGAGCACAGTCTCACCCAAACTGTATTTATAGATTAGAGAAAAAAAATCACCTGGTCTTTTTCCAGTCTTCAACTGTCCAGTTTGGGCGAGCCTGTGCCCATGATTGCCTCAGATTCTTGCTCTTGGCTGACAGTATTGGAACCCAGTGTGATCTTCTGCTGTTGTAGCCCATCGACCTCAAGGTTTGTGTTGGCATTTTGAGATGCTTTTCTGCTCACCACGGTTGTAAAGACTGATTATTTGAGTTATTATATCCTTCCTGTCAGCTCGAACCAATCTGGCCATTTTCTTCTGACCTCTCTCTCATCAACAAGGCATTTCAACCCACAGAACTGTCACTCACTCAATGTTTAGTGTTGTGTGTGAAATTCCCAGGAGATCAGCATTTTATGAAATACTTAAACAAACCCTTCTGGTATCAAAATCCATGCCATGATCAAAGTCATAGAGATCACAATTTTTCTTCATTCTGATGTTTGATGTGAACATTAACCGAAGCTCTTGATCTGTATCTGCATGATTTTTTGCATTACGCTGCTGCCACATGACTGATTAGATAACTGCATGACTGTGCAGGTGTATATGTGTTGCTAATAAAGTGGACGGTGGGTGTAGATTGTGAAGCAGAAGAGGTTTTATAACATGAAATCATGTTACTAAAGCTGAATCAGTTTGAGGACTATCTGAACTTAGCCAATTTATACATTTCACACATAATTATCAGACGAAACCTTAATTATTATTATTTTTGCTCCTGAGTGGTGCAACAGAAAAATCACCTTATAGTTGGAAGTACAAGAGAGCAAAATTGGCTGTAAAAATTCTAACATGTATTACATGTTTACAACCAAATGTCATATGTTTCTTAGAAATGTGACTAATATAATGTTTTACTGATGTATTTGTCAGTCACCATTTACAATAATTTATATTTAGCCAAATAAGTCTGCATCTTTACAGATGTCTATGGTAATGTATAATACTGATACAGAGATGAGAGACTTGAGCATTTAATTGCTAAAGTGTGGACTTGATTTTGGAAACCTGGGTTTAAAATAAAAGCATGTTTTTGAACCAAGGTAAACTGCGTGAACATCAAAACTTCCAAAAACAAGATTTTCACTTACAGCAGATCAACTTTCTTAACTGAGACTAAGGAAAAAAAACAATATTAACAGTTTTCTATTTTACAAAACTACTTGTCAACTTGCATACTTGTGAGAAGTGTTTTAATCTTAGTCAAATTAAATATATTGGCTTTACATCTGGTCACTTAGCTGATGCTTTTTGGACTAGATGGAAAATGCCCATCTAGTTGTGTATGAAGTGCTTTTTCTTTGTGTTCACCTCAATATTAATGGCTTTGGGTAGAACTCCTCCTCTCACCCAGGGGTGAACCTCAGCCAGCTCCCTCTTCTGCTCCTCAGAAAACTGTGGCTGACTCTTCTGCATCTGCCTCAGTTTCTCCTGGTCATCCTGCAACACTTGCTGGATATCACTAAAGAGACATAAACACAGACACAAAAATTCATGAACACTCATAAAAACATTTTATTCCAACTGAACATCAGATAATGATAATATTAAATTTGGGAATATACGTCAGATCACGCTGCATCATGTGACTGTCTGGCCATTTTGGAAGGGTTAGTTCTCTGTTCGCTCGCTATAAGCCTGCTCACACACTTGAGAGCTGAAAGAAAGCTGTTTTATTGTGTTTTTGTGTTTAAAGCTAATCAAAGGGGAAGTGGATGCATCACTCTTAACTCCAAAGGGATGCCGAGCAACTGACTTCAAATTATAGTCTTATTAACAGTGAGGATCCATATGAACTCTATTACAGTAGAGTAGAGTAGAGTAGAGTAGAGTAGAGTAACGCTCTGATTATGCTACCTCCTCGCTACCTCGTCTTACATCATCATAAATATTTTCAAATCTGGTGTGCATTTAAGTGCCTCTTCATTTGAGCAATGAAAAAAATTTTCACTCAAAGTCTATGTACAGTTTACAAATATAAAGCACGTATGAGTACAGGACCTGCCAATCTACAATCTCCTACCAATGTATGCAGATAACGTTACAGTTACAGTGACCTCAACTGTCCTGTTTAAACACACGTGCATACACAGTAATTAAGCATTAAATAAGCATATATTAATGTAAGAGTACTGTATTCTGCACACCTCATTATTCCATACACTTGACCTTTTCCTGCTAATAAAAAAAATAATTTAGTTACACTTGACGGTCATATATTAAGTATAACCTGGTATTATTGTTATTTATTCCTGTTTCCATCTAACCTGTTTGAGTCCAAAGATGTTGTGATTTACCCTACAATCTCAGTAGATAGTTACAGAACCTCTACATGACATGACAACTGTTGGTGGGGAAATGTTAGAGATGCTAATGCCACAGGATGGATACAAGTTCACTTCATGAAATATATTTAATATAACATTTGTTACATAAAGAACACAACAGAGTATTATATTAATATCAAAGAAATATTAAATATAATTTCACTTAACACTGTTCAGGATGAGCAAAGAAATGCTCTGTGCAGTTTACTGATGTCATACTGATAAGACAGGGGATGGTTTTTCCATTTTCTTTAAAACTACTGGTGCAAATTCTATCAATCAAAATGCATTTTAGCTGGTGGGTAAATTTGACATAGCCAGTCATAGCCTGTATATAATCAGGCATTCAATATCTACTGAAAACCATAAAATACCAACAGAGTGTAACGTTCTCCTATGTTACCTGTAAAACTTTGTTTCCCTAGTTTTTATAGTCCATTTTGGATTTTGTTTTATCACAGCTGTCATGGTTGCTGCAGTGGCAGATTATAACATAAAATAGCTTTCTTATTAATGACTCAAACACTCAAAATACTTCCATTTCTATGAAAACTAGCTAGGCTGCCTGTCTAACTAGATGACTGACTAATCCTGCCAAAATGGTGGATCACCCATAAAATGCTGTCATGACATCATATTCCAAAGCCTAATAAAGCACACATCAATGCGACCCACAATAAAAACATTTCAACTTGAATGTGTAAATGCTCATAACTGTAGTTTTACCGAGAATGCAGCAAAATTTCATAAGCTTAGTCGAACTGACCATCCTGCAAAAGATTGTTGTAATCTTTTTAACCCAGAAAAGAAGACTTTGTAAGCTTGTCTGCTAGTATTCAGTACCACACAACACATCTACATGTAAAACAAGAATGTGTACACATATACACAGACAAATGCACAGTCAAGCGCACACAGGCATTGGATGTGTCAGATGCAAACTCTAACAAGCACACACTGCTGCCCCCTAGTGCACACAGCAATACAGCATGATAAGATAAAATTAATAAACAACTGTAAATGCTAGAGTTGGGACCAGAGACCATTCTTCGATGCTTTTTGTACATGACAATAAATAAATCCATTAAAGATACAGTGACTCATACAGTGATTCATCAAACTTCTCAAGTAAAGTACTGGTCAATATTTGCATTGAGAATTAAAATGTACATTCCAAAATTCCAAAATGTCTGGCCTTTTTCAAAACAGTAAGTTATGTGATTTTACACACATCTCTTCTTTCTCTTCTTTAAAATAATTCTATAGTTATTTAGAAGTATTTAGAAGTGTAAATGAATTTCCTTTTGCCCAGTGCATGTCCTTCTCTCTCCCTCCATGCTTTTCAAATCAGTGGACAGGGATCATTAATGTTGATCCTGTCAAAGGGGACAAGGCACAGGTTTAGTTTAACCTCACTCACCGAGAGGGCAACTGGTACGTCATCATTACAGTCTTGTCCACATTGGCAGTATTGAGCCACAGAGGATCCTGCAGGATATATTTGATCAAACTCTCACTCTCCTCTAACTCCAAGGACCCTGAAACGCCACCTCCTGCTCTTTTGGCCTTAAGGGACTTCTGCGAAGAGTCCACACTGCCAAAGTAGTTACTGCTATTATTGCTGGTGCGACTGCTCCCTGTATAAGTTACAGAGACAAAGAGTGTGGGAGAGAGGGAGCAGGAGAAAGAATGACAGAAAAAGCGGAAAAATAGAGAAAAAGAGGAAAAGGGGAAGTAGAATATAAAGAGGAATTCTGAACCACTGCAAAGCATGTCAGTGAGACTCAAAACGTTACATTAAAATAAGAAGCACTAAAATTGTCATGCATCTGAAAATCACTAGTGGTGTAAACATCAGGCTTAAACACAATTTTCAGTCGGAAGGCAACAAATTCGATATTTGCCAATACAACATTATTTGGGGTAGGCCTCCTGTTTATTTGCAAATGAGCACTATTATAAGTATTAGAGTTATGGGTAAATCACCATGCTAGCTATTTACATATCCACAAAAGTGGAATAGCGTTTAGAATGAACATGAAATATTTAAGTGTTCTTACAAAATGTACTCAATGTACATTTTTTGTCTAGAGATTGTATTCAGGTAATTCTGAACTGAGAGGATTATGGTGACATAAAATGAAATGGCTTTGTCTCCTGTCATGTTACTGGGATCTTTTCTTTGTACTTACTAGTGCATCTCAAACCATCAGAAAATGGTGAAAAAGTTCAATATTTTCCATCAGTTATTTAAGAAAGTGAAAATTTAATATA
>JAOTRR010000024.1:9508992-9521249 GCA_028570945.1 Gogo arcuatus
TATTTATTGAGGAAAATGATCCAATATTACATATCTGTGAGTGGCAAAAGAATGTAAACCTTTGCTTTCAGTATCTGGTGTGACCCCCTTTGTGCAGCAATAACTGATTATGTTTAGTTTAGTTGCAATGATGGCAAGCTGTCCTGGCCCAGAAGCAGCAAAATAGGCCAAAACCATGATACTACCTACACCATGATTTACACATAAGGTTCTTAGGCTGTAATGCAGTGTTTTCCTTTCTCCAAACATAACACTTCTCATTTAAACCCAAAAAATTCCAAAACTTTTGGTCTCATCTGTCCACAAAACATTTTTCAAATAGCCTTCTCACTTGTGCGCGTGATCTTTAGCAAACTGTAGTCAGGCAGCAATGTTCTTTTTAGAGAGCAGTATCTTTCTCCTTGCAACCCTGCCATGCACACCATTGTTCTTCAGTGTTCTCCTGAAGGTGGACTCATGGTGGACTCTCTCTCATTAGCCAATGTGAGAGAGGCCTTTAGTTGCTTAGAAGTTACCCTGGGTTGCTTTGTGTCCTGGCAGACTATTACATGCCTTGCTCGTGGAGTGATCTTTGTTGGTTGCCCACTCCTGGGGAGGGTAACAATGGTGTTGAATTTCCTCCATCTGTCTGACTGTGGATTGATGGAGTCCAAACTCTTTAGAGATTGTTTTGTTACCTTTTCCAGCCTGATGAGTATCAACAGCTCTTTTTCTGAGGTCCTCAGAAATCTTTGTTTGTGCCATGATACACTTCCACAAACATGTGTTGTGAAGGTCAGACTTTGATAGATCCCCATTCTTTAAATAAATCAGGGCGCCCACTCACACCTGATTGTCATCCCATTGATTGAAAACACCTGACACTAATTTCACCTAACATAAGAAAACTAAAATGGAGAGGTTTAGGGTTCTTATGTTTATTATCTAGGGGCGAGTCTATGGTTTATCCATAGCATTTATGATTTATGAGTCTGTGATATGACTATATAGGATATGCCCGAAATCTAAGCTTTTCTACTTTTTCAGCTAAAGGAACAGTCAGACCAAAAGAAAAGTAAAATTCTCCTGGCAGAAAAATCAATTCACTGAATGGGAGAGTATGCAGGATGTGAAAAATGCATATTCACTTCTAGTAGTTAATTATTAATTAAGTAGTGGTCACACAGAACTGGACTTTTGCCATGCTATTTTTTCACTGTTACTTGGCATGCATCTGGAAAAAAAAAACCCACAGCACATAAAATGACAGACTGGTGTCTACAGTAACTTCAAGGTTTGTTCAGTGAGTTTAGTTAGGTTAAAAAAAAAACAATAGTCAGTGAGAAGTGCTTTATTTTCTAAAAGTTGCCTGCAATCAGTATGACCTCAGATTTGTTAATGTTGCACGTCAGAAAGTTTGTACTCATCCAGGTCTTTAGGTCTGTCTGTAAATCTGCACATCATTAGAATAACAATGGAACTTCAGACCATGTAGTCTGAGGATAATGACATGGTAGAGTATGTCTTTAATGAACATAAGAGAGGGTCAAGACAAGTCTGACCTAAATCTATCAGTTAAAACAAACTGCTGTCTCTCAGAGAGAAAACATTAAATTCAGGAGCAGACAGTACCCATAAGTCCAACCACTTTTGTGAGTTGGTGCAGGAGTATGTCTGTGTCAAAAGAAGCAGCTCAGCAAAGTATGTTCAGCAACCCAAGATTAGCTGCAATCAGCAAGTTGCTTGAAACACTGACAAGAACAGTTTCAGTATTATGGTCCTAAACTCTGACTGAAACTTTTCAAACAGGGCGTTTGAGGTCAAGTCTTCTTTGGGCTAAGCTGCTACCACATGCTCGTATGGGTAGCTTGCCCAGAAAAGGCCTGTTGGAAATAGGCCTGTAATTACCGAGCTCCTCTGGGTCAAGCCCTGGCTTTTTAAGAATTGAATGGCAGCCAGTTACACGTTGGTGGGAACAGAGCCAGAACTAAGAGAGAAGCATTAGATATGAGTGGACATGGTGAACAAAGATACAGTTATTAAAGTCATTAAAACTCATTTTTTTAAACCACTCCACAGATTTCATATTATCAAACTTTTTTGCAATCAATCAATCAATCAATCAATCAATCAATCAATCAATCAATCAAAATAAAGCAAACTTTAGTTTTGGCAAGTAATTTAGGACATCACTTGTGCATGATATGAGTAATTTTTCCAACAATTGTTTACAGATAGATTATTTCACTTTTAACTGACTATATCACAATTCCAGTGAGTCAGCAGTTTACATACACTAAGTTAACTGTGCCTTTAAACAGCTTGGAAAATTCCAAAAAAATGATGTCAAGCCTTTGGGCAATTAGCCAAGTAGCTTCTGATAGGCTAATTGGAGTCAATTTCAGGTGTACCTGTGGATGTATTTTAAAGCCCACCTTTACACTCACTGCCTCTTTGCTTGACATCATGGGAAAATCAAAAGAAATCAGCCAAGACCTCAGAAAAAAAAAATTACGGACCTCCACAAGTCTGATTCATCCTTGGGAGCAATTTCCAAATACCTGAAGGTACCACATTCACCTGTACAGACAACAGTACATAAGTATAAACACCATGGGCCCATGCAGCTATCATACCGCTCAGAGGTGGTCTGTCTCTTAGAGATTAATGTATTTTGGTGTGAAAAATGCAAATCAATCCCAGAACAACAGCAAAGGACCTTGTGAAGATCCTGGAGGAAATGGGTAGACAAGTATCTAGATCCACAGTAAAACGAGTCCTGTATGGACATAACCTTAAAGGCTGCTCAGCAAGGAAGAATGTCCTCTGGTCTGATGAAACCAAATTTGAACTGTTTGGCTATAATGACCATCATTATATTTGGAGGAAAAAGAGTGAGGCTTGCAAGCTGAAGAACACCATCCCAACCGTGAAGCATGGAGGTGGCAGCATCATGTTGTGGGGTGCTTTGCTGCAGGAGGGACTGGTGCACTTCACAAAACAGATGGCATCATGAGGAAGGAAAATTATGTGGATATATTTAAGCAACATCTCAAGACATCAGCAAGGAAGTTAAAGCTGGGTTGCAAATGGGTCTTCCAAATGGACAATGACCTCAAGCATACCTCCAAAGTTGTGGCAAAATGGCTTAAGGACAACAAAGTCAAGGTATTAGAGTGGCCATCACAAAGTCCTTACCTCAATCTGATGGGCAGAACTGAAAAAGCGTGTGTGACTAAGGAAACCTACAAACCTGTCTCAGTTATACTCAGTTTTGGAGGAATGGGCCAAAATTCCAGCAACTTTTGAGAAGCTTGTGGAAGGCTACCCAAAAGGTTTGACCCAAGTTAAATAATTTAAAGGAAATGATACAAAATACTAATAAACTGTATGTAAACGTCTGACCCACTGGGACTGTGATGAAAGAAAAGCTGAAATAAATTATTCTTTCTACTATTATTCTGACATTTCTTAAAATTAAAGTAGTGATCTTAACTGACCTAAGACAGGGAATGCTTTCTAGGATTAAATGTAAGGAATGGTGAAAACTGAGTTTAAATATATTTAACTAGTAGTAGCTGTGGATGCCAACTTTGCAACAGAACTTTCTTTCAAAAGCATAAATGCAGAGAGGTGACCAGTAACAGTGACACAGTGAAAAAGGCTCAGTTGCAGATTTGTGGCAGGCCTATTTAATCTTTTTAGTAGGTAAGATATTTCATTTCTTTTTCACCATTTTCTCTTTTGACCAAAAACCAAAAGTGAGGTTTCTGACTATTTTTGATCGAAAATTTTTCCCAGACTTCTGTTTGTGTATTTTGAGTGATAATTTGTACTAGCATAATCTGATGTAAAATTGCAGAGCTCCTATGCAAAATGTAAAGTCTGGCAGTTTTGGTAACAAAACATAATCAGATTAAACGTCACTGGACATCATGGCAGTGAAAGATCATGTAGGGATGATTAGATACTTATATCACACAAGCCTAGCGTTGCGATTGTAAGACTGTAAACTTCTTAAGCATGTTCATTTAAGGCAGGGATGTTAATGGTTAAGTTTCTTGGACAAAGGAACAAGCAAATCAAACAGTACAGCCTTATGGTCAGAGATTGCGAAACTGGTGCCACGGAGATTAAGAGGTGAAATACCTTGTCAGCAAATCGAAAATCACAGCAATGGAGAAGTTTCATGAAATCTGCAATCTAAATGTGTTTTGCTGCATTAAAATGAACACCACCATGGTCTGTAGGATGTGGTTTATCCACATACTGTATTATGTTAGATGAGAAGTACAAACCAACAACACTTCACCAGACCAGTATTTCCCTACCAATGTAGAAGACCTGGTAATCTATGTTTAAAACCCAGTCCCTAATGTCTTCCAGTCAGTTGGAAGATTTTTCTTGTGCATCCCAAAAACACTGAGCTAAGTACACGCCCCTCAATTCCTTGGCTCTGGTATGATGTTAGTTCTCAACACAGTGGAAACTTTTTTTTTGTTTGTTTATTTATTTAAATGCTAATTGCCAAGATCTGGCTTAATGTGACGTGGAACAGAGCTAAAATGGACTGGCTGCAGGTCCCTGATGAATGGCTTGAGAGACAGAAACTGTTAGAAATTTTCCACCCACACTCAGCTGAGAGTGAAATCTGAAAAACATTTTTCCATTAGTCATTCAAACACCCCGCAACTGGACACCACTGCATAACATCCCACAATATATATATATGACATACCACTTTCAAGGTTATCTACTGCCGAATTTCTTGCAGGTATGCTGATAAGAAGGCCAATAAGTTTAAACAGTTCAAAACAGAGTCAAACCTTAATAGTACTGGTCTTTGTTAACATTCTGAACTTTCATATTAAATGATACGGATCATTCAGATAACTTGGTGTTGGAAAATGAGGTCACAGGTGCTGTGATTCTGCTGAGAGACAGAAGCAGCTGACATTCCTTTTACATCAGTGCATGCGTGTACAGTCACTTGGGCAAATAGGCTATTCATAAGGCCCAGAGACAGGCTCATTCATTTTTTCCATTCACTTTGCCACTTTAAAATAATCTTAAATCTTTGACTTATTAATAAAATTTGAACTTGATTAAATACATAGGACCATGGGGATTCCTGAGAATTGAGTTTCAGTACGAAAAATGGAAAAACACAATTACTTTTTTTTCAGTCTAGATGTTCTGCCATTTCCCAAGCTGAGAGCTTCAGCCATCGTAGTTTCATTTGCAATGTTCACAAGCTGAGAGCTTCAGCTATCAGCTTCTGTAATGGTACAATAGGAAAACAATTACAGGAAGGCTTTATGTAAATCATTCTAGGGATTCAACTGATTATAAGGACATGACAGTTTTGCTTCATTATCAGTACCAATGGAAGAAGAAGAACAGGTCTTTTGTATTTTTTGTAATTAATATGGGGGAAGAATAGTATCATACTATGCTGAGGGCATTCTGTCTTGCTAAACTCTAGGCTGGAATTTCCATTTTGTCTATTTTCCATAGACCATGAAATACGTAAATGGTTCTTTTGGAAAATGGAAAAAGGAAATCTAACATTTATCCAGATGCTGTACAAACAGTGTTTCATATACACATGTACTATTTTCTCACTCATTCACTTAAAAGCTTAAATGAACTCTCTTAGGCCTTATACTTTTTCATTCATCTTCAGTAAGGACTTTATCATTAGGACCACAGTGCATCAGGAGCATATTCAGGGATACACCCTAGATGGGACAGTACAGGAAATCTCCAGCACTGGAATTCTCTCTCTCTCTCGCCAAATAATTCAACAAACAAAGGAGGATAAGTGAAACACAAGTGGTATATCAATTGCACTATTGTCAGGAGGTTCCAAATTCTATGATGCCATAAACATCCCGTGCCAGGAGTCACAGCGAGCACAACTGGCCCTGCCCTCTGATTGGGAATCTTGGCATTCCCTATCGATCAACTCAACACTAGCCAGACGAGGTTTGTGTAAAAGGAAAAGGCTGCAAGCACTCTTGTCGAAGCACATTCAGTGACCCTATGACATTGCAGGAACAGCAGTTTTAAAAGATTCTGTGGTTGGCAACTTTTTGGAACTTGCTGATTCACAATAGAAGATGATAGAAGGTGCTCCACAAAGCCTTGCATCCGCTGTTACCAAGATAGGCTCCAGATCCACTGAGACCCAGACCAGGATAAAGTGGGTATTGAAAGTGAGTGACTGACTGACTGTGAGGTGCTCCACAAAGCTTAAATGGCAATGTTAAATTGGCAAAAATATTTCCATATAAATGCAATGCTTGCAAGAGGTGTAAACAATCTCCTGCTGACCACTTGCATATGTTCTGTACATGGTCATAACTAAGAGTTCTGCTCCAAAATATTTGATACACTTAAGAAGCCCTCAACTTTGATTGAGACCTTGAACCCATAACATGCATTTTTCAGCATTGTCCCCAAACCAAGTCCCCAAACCAGCCTACGAAAACGGTTCACAAGGTCAATGTCATTTTGATATTTTCTACTTTATATAGTTCTGAAAGCTAAAGGCTTTTCTGAGTTGAATCTCTTTTGTACACACCACATTCAGAAGTAAAGTTACCCATAAATATCTCAACATTTATGACCTAATCTCCTACAGAAAAAAAAACATTACTTACAAATTTTAAGTTTACAACGGGAAATGAGTTACCACTTTGATTATCAGCATCGTATCAGTCTCTGTCAAATAAAAGTCACTCATGGGTTCTCACCATTTCTTCATCATTTCTTCACTTCACTAACTAGTTAATTCTCACTAATTAATTCAGTCAGTTCTGTTGGCTAAATTTCTTGTTATTACTGTCATTTAGGCCATTAAAAGATTTTAAAGCTTTGTCCTCTGTCATCTGTAAGTGCTCTTCTCTGTTTTGATGATCTCACAGAGCAGGTGCATCTGAGACATTCTGATAGCCAGTATCAGATTACAGCCTGAAACCTGACACTTCACTACAAGGTTTTTGACATCTTACACAGACTGATTGTTTTTACCACTGCATCTGTTAACCAGGCTCCTTAAACATTATCTCTGCTGGAAGACACTAACACAAGGTTAGAAAATAACCTAAATTAAATCTTTTCCATGTCATTTTGGTAAAATATATTCATGTTTTTCTTTAGGTAGAGTTGTCAAAGTATACTCCTGACAGAAAAACTCAATTTTGGTCAACATCCAATTTGTCATCTTGTTTGGCTGCTTTCTACAAATAATCTCTAACGACTTCCAATGACTTTTTCCGGGCTGTTTCATATAAACCAACTGCAATGCAGCGTGTTCTTGCCTTCACCACCCTACTGATCAAACATGCCATCCTTCTACAACGGAAACACACCTCCCCTCCACATGATAGTTGGATCCAAGAAATTTTACTGTGTATAAAGCTTGAAAAGTTGTGGTTAATCTTGAAAGAATGCTTGGAATCCTTCCACAAGACCAGGATGCTCATTTTATTAACAATCTTACTGTCTCACCTGAATGGACAGCAATGCTTAATGAAAGTCTTTTACACAGAATAGTTTTATGTTATTTATTTAGCATTAGTTTGCTTATTTATTTACTCACTTCTTAGTTACTTATCCATCTGTTACTGGGAGAGGGTAGAAAAATTGTGATGAGTAGAAGGGGTATGCACATACAAAGGTAGAAACATACCTATGTCTATGTCTGATTTGTCAAATATAATGTTCTATTCTTAAATAAATGCAATAAACATATTTATAAAAATATAATTAAATTGTTATTTGTTTAAAAAAGTAAAAACATTAATACTGAAAACATTTTTTTAACATTTTATAATTTTAAAGATACAAAATTTTAACAATCAGCTGCTTGCTATCAGTTTGAAATTCCATTTCTTTTTAAAAAGATATCATGATATCCAGGATACTGTGACATATCACAATATCAATGTTATATTGTCATATTGCCCAGCCCTATTATAATGGTTAACCAAGCCTCAAAGAACAGTGACATGTACAGACAGCATACGGACCCTTCTGTATACTGTTTTAAGTGATATATCTACATAAAAGCACTGGCAGTTTAAATAGAGGGTTTCTGTGCATGTACTGCCTGTGCGTGCGTGACTCATGGCCAGAACCACTCTCTTGGAAAAAAAAGTGCATTTCCCTTTCAATGTGCGTCATCACCCTTTCCTCTACGCCTAACACTCTGGTATGCAAACACAGCAACCACTATAGTACTGCATGCCAAATCTGCTCTTTATTCTCTAGTGTACATTTCCATGTAGTCATCCCCCTGGAGAAAGTGAACCCACTGCAATCTGCATGACTCAAGAAAACCACTCAATGAGATCTGGGACTCAAATTGTAAATGTTTATTTTATGACTTCTATGACTTTTATGACTGCATTATTGAGTCAGTTAAAAAAAAACTATCAAAATTTCAAACATTACTCTTCCACCAAAAGAAATTAAAAGTTACAGGAAAATGTTTGTGTGGTAGTAAAGAAAGCAACATATCACAATATACCACTTTCCATACAAAAAAACATAATGAGGTCTGTCTAGTTTTACCTGCAAAAACAGAAACAGGTATGACAGTCAGAGTCTCCAGAAGAGCTGCGGCAGCTTCTCCAAGATGCTGCGAAAAACTTAACAGCTAATTTCCTTATAAAACTGCACAAAATGTACCTGAGATTACTGATGCATTTTGAAACAGCAAAGGATTGTTACACCAAATATTGACTTTCTTCAGTTTATTACTGTTTACTGCTTTTTGTAGTGGAGTTTTTTAATCTAGAAATGTTTAATTTCATTATTTTTGAAGGCATCTTTGCTTGATAGCATTTATTTGCATGTGCCTAAGACTTTTGCACAGCACCGTGTATTTATGCCACAGGATAAAGCAGTTACTGAAGATGGATGAATGAATAAAAACTTCAGACAAAATATTACAAAAGTTAGAAATGGAGTGTGATACAGGTATGATGACACGTTGATAGATTGGAATATATATACGAGCATTTGAGCCAAAAAACATCCCAAATATTTAGATGATTAAACCTTTAAATGTGAGACCCTGCTTCACCTTGATTGAGACAACACCAGATTGTCCAACCGCCCACCAATTTCCATGCACTTAAATGCATATCTGTTAGAACGTTTTTCAATTACGCCTTTTCCATAGATTTTATTCCAGAAGAGAACAATATCTTTGAACTTATTCTTTAATCTCATTCAGGCAAACAACAGCCCACAGATGGAATTCTAGCCTCAGGAAAATTACTGAAGAATCAACATAACCTGCTGATTTAGAATAAAAAAAAAACAACAACACTATATAAACATCAGTTTTCTAAAGCAATGGTTTCCCCTCATCACTACAAATTAGGTAGCTACAATTTCCTCGAAACAATTTCAGCAAATTAAACACATCAGGTTTTTCATGGCTTTACTAGTCAGTAATAAATCTGTTATCCTAGAATATTTACCTTTAAATCAACAACTGCTGAGTATTAAGAGGCAAGAGAGCTGATGCTGAATTACTTTCAAAAACACAGGCACAGAGGTTAAAGACAGATTAAGGTATTTAGAGCACCTCATCTAGGACTAGGTCAGTTTTAATAATTAGCTCACAAACACATAAATCACATTACAAGCATACGCACACTCAGGAGCCTTTACCTTAGTTAGTAGGCACCATTCTGCACTGCCACTGATCACCATTTTATTGGATCTTTAACACCCTTCACAAATTGTTGATTATTGCTGTGCATCCCCATCACTGTGACTTACCCACTCAGTGAGCAGCTGCCAATGCCCAGATTTTTGAATACTGAAAATACTGGCAATAAATCACGTACAGTAAATAGTCAACACAGAGATTAGCAACAACCAATGACAATGTGATATAAACTGTCCTCCATCTTTTTTTCTTATTCCTCTTCTTTCTTATTTTTGTAGTCATATCAAAATGAGGAATGTCTGAGCCTCATCAGAAAATCATGTATTGTGGGCACTGCTACAAATGACCAAAGCAGGCTTGTGTGGAAGTTTATCTTCCCCACACAATATTACACTGCCATGGTATCCAATGATGCACTAATATCATACCTTTAGCACAGACAGGAGACATCACTAGATAGCCAAGAGGAGTAGTCAGGTGTGATGTAGTCTTGAAAGACATGCTACATCTAGTACTTATTGTCAGTAGACTTTAGGGTATTTCTTTTCAGCATCCAAAAACCACATACGTTCACAGAATGAAAACATTTGATCAAGGGTGCAGATGTATACAGTGAACAAGCGAAGATATCCCGCTTTCTCACCACTGACTGTTTCAAACCAAACTCTCAAATACTTTTGAAAATGGAATGACAAACTTTTTTTTAATCCAGTAACTGTATATTATTCAGAAATGCTTAATTTGTGAGTGTTTCCCATCAGAACTGACACATAAGTGAGGAGAGCCAGTCATATTACAACTTATAAGATCCTGAAGCTTGTAGCCAAAAAAATGTATAAAAGATATCAGATGAGGTGCTCCATGACCTAATGGTAGAGCACCTGAGGCTTAGACTAAGCATGATGAAATTATTCTAAGTGAGAAACCAAAAAATACTTTAATAATACATATTTTTGTCATGCCAACAAATTAACACTAATTTACTAATTTAACATACATAGCTATCTAGTAAGCCAACCACAGAAGTCAGCTAGGTAGCTTCATTGTGAGTTAATCTTTGCTAGCTAGCTTGCTAAAAAGCTGATTATGGTATATTTAACTGGTTGATGCACAGACTGGTGATAAATTAGAGGAAAACCACCATAAAGTGTCTTAATAAGGTGTTGGACCACCACAAGCCACCTGATCAGCTTCAGTGCACCTTGAAACTGTACTGAGGGATAAACTCTATTTTTCTAAAAGATATTCCCTCAATTGCAGTTTTGATAATGGTGCTGGAAGGAGCTGCAAGTTCAAAATTTTCCATAAATGTGGTGACTGAAGGCCATTGCATATGATTTTAAAACATTTTCATACTCATCAAACCATTCACTGACCTCTCGTGCCCTGTGGATGTGGGCGGGTCATCCTGGAAGAAACTGCTCCCATCACGATAGAAAGGTTTCATCACAGGATTAAAGTGATCAATCAGAATAACTTTGTATTCTTGCAGTGACTTTTTCCTCTAAGGCTATGGTTCCCAAAGTGGGGACCAGAGACCCCCAGACTTTAAGTCATTCATTTTTATTTTCCTCAAGCTAAAGAATTTGTTCTTGATATTATATTAAAAAAACCCTTTCCCTTTTTAATGAAGTACTGCTGTTCAGCTGTTTTATCTTTGAGCGTTTACGGCTGAAGTCACATATAGTATAGAAAATTCACATCGTAGACGGTATCCCAGGTTACTGACTGTGTGGACTTTTGCATCTTCTCCCCGTTCCCACGTGGGTTTTATCCAGGTTTCCAAGTTTCCACGTTTGTATCCAAGTTTCCACCTACTTCCCAAAAACATGTCGTTAGGTGGATTGGCTACACTATATTGCCTCTAGGTGTAAGTGTGTGAATTTATATGTAGGCGCTGCCCTGCAACAGACTGGCATCTCATCCAGGGTGTATTTCTGCCTCATATCCAGTTTTCCCTGGATGGGGACCGGATCCACTTAACTCTGACCAGGATAAAGCCAATACTGAAGATGAATGAATGAATGAATATTACTAAAATATTAATACCAAATCTTGTGGCTGGTTTTCAGCAAAAATACTAAACCTTTTTCTAACCTAATGATCACATTTAAGGATATTATAAGAAACACACTAGGTTTCAAGGTCTTAAACAAGTTACTTTCCTCTGAACGTCATAATGAAACGATAAGTGCTGTGTCATAAGAGGGTACTAGAGGAAAAAAAGACCAGTTAAGGGGTGCTTTTACAGTAAAGTAGGTTTTCTGTGTCCAGATAGGGCAGCTACGTCTTGATGCGTGTTCCAGCAGTGAATTCTCTGATCTTTCAGCTCATCAGATAGTGAGCACACAGGGTTAGTGTCCGGGAAAGCTCACCTTGCCACGAAGATGTTTTACTCGCTGAACACAAGTTTGAGTTAAAAACACACGTTCTTAAGTCTTTTCTAGTTTTTCCCACCTAGCTTTCTGTTGCTCTGGAAGATTATTTAATGCTTAGTGGCCTTCAAGGGGTAAAAACACATGTGACAAGAACACGTTAAAGGATGGATCTGTATAAAGTGTGTGTGTGTGTGTCTGTGTGTATTTAT
>JAOTRR010000024.1:9688453-9699218 GCA_028570945.1 Gogo arcuatus
AATAAAGGCTTCGGCCTTGGTTCTTCTTCTTCTTCTTCTTCTTCTTCTTCTTCTTTTATGATATTGCAAGAACAAGTTTTTAATTAGCATAAATTTATTTCTGCGTAATACAGGTTTCAGGATTATTGGCTTCCTCATAATTAATATTGGGTGAAGGCATCTCTGGAACAAACATCAGCATCTATTAGTGTCATGTCTAACAGTGTTGGAGATTTCATGTAGGATCTTGGTCCACTCCTTCTTGCAGAAGCTCCTTTCGATTGTTTCAGTATAGGTTTTCAATAGGGTTCTGATCTGGCGCCTGAGATAGTGATTGCAAACATTCATGTTTGTGCTCCTGCAAATATTTCTGTTCAATTTGGAGTGTAGAACTTATTGATGCTCATATGTACTCGTTGGTATTTAAGAGAACTCATTAAACCATTAATCCTCACAAAAGCCCCTGAACTACCAGCCACAAAATAGTCCCAAAGCATCAGTGATCCATATTCTGCACCATATCCTACAGGAGGTTTTCCTTCTCTGCAGTACCCTTTTTCCACCAAACATGCTATTAGTGCTCATGAACAAAAAGTTTGATTTTGGTCTCACACCTGCTCACAATACACAAGTTGTTGTACTTGTAGTCCCAGTGAAGTTCATTGTTCTTGTTGCTTGCTGTCAGGAAGAACTTCTTTCATGCAACTCTTCCATACAGCTCATTTTGAAAATGTATATATCTGTTGATTTCAAAACACCAAGAATCAACTAAACGCCACATGAATCAACTAAACTCTGATCTTTGGGCTGCTCTTTGTCTTTTGAATCTTATTAATTTTTTTTCATTGTGTAAATTTTCTGGAAGAGTGCCAATAATTCTGGAGTTAACTGTGTTTCATTCAAACAGAAACATTTATTCCTCCTAGCAACCAGTGTTAACAATGTGGCTGCCTGAAATTAACTGAACTGGTATCGTCAAATAGTGCTTTATGTTATTGTCACTAACATAAGATTTGAACTTACATTAATTGTTTGACAAAATTGGATTAGTCTTATAATAAGTGATGAACTTTAAATCTGATCTCAGTAGTGCGGTTAGACATTTGGACTGCACTCTAAGTGTCTTTCTGTTCTGTCACATGAAAAGTTTACGTGCATATTTGGCTCGATTGCCATTCGGTCTGCTATCCACAGAGAAATTCTAGGACTTTATTACAATATACTCGAGTAACTATTTGACCAAATCCCCTAAGACATTATACTGAGCTACTGAGATCATGTTCACGCTTCTGGTCCTTATTAACCAGCATGTTAGCATGTTCTAATCGTTATACTCAACTTTACCGCTGGTGATTTTAGTATGTAGTAAAGGTTTTCCCGTCCCTGTTCTCTCCCCATTTATGTACCTACACACACCTGTTCCCTCCTCACATGTTTTCACCTGTTGGCTACACTCCTCTGTATGTGTGCTTATATGATTCTCCCCTCTGAAAAGTACCCATGATGCACGGCGCTTCACCAGCCGCTGTGTCCGCAGCAACCACGCCCGTCACTACTGTTCCCTTCGCATCCGCAACAGCCAATCAGGTTTGCTCCCTTTATAGCTCTCTCTCTCTCTGTCTCTCTCTCTAACCCCTTTTACACAGCCTGTTCAAGGCAGGAATCTTACGCCTTTATTCCACCTCACGTTCTGTATAAAATGTCCGAACGGGGGGGGTCTGTGTTGTTCCGCCTCTGAGCTGGAACGATTGGTAGTAACAGAGTCAGAATCAATGTCTGTATAAAAGGGACAGCCGGCACCGCGGGACAGTGGTGTGACGTTTTTGATACTGACGTTCTTTTGACATTCTTCTTTCCGAGACCAGCACAAATTCAAACGTCTCCATCTATGGCATCTAAGGTCCACGTGCCTTTCTACTTCAAATCGCTTTCTACTTCACTTCACTTTCTCATCCAACATATATCTGATCCACAGACATGTTGCTTGCACGAGTCTCTCCACTAATCTCTTCCTCATTACCTTTCTCTCTGTTTCTCTCCCTCTCTCTCTCCCTCTCTCTCTTCTCTCCATTTGCGAACGCAGTTTTCTGTGACAGACTTTTTTTCCTGAAAAGCCAGCTCAGCTAAAGTACACAAAAATGTCATATATAATGAGGCTATTACTTCCCTTAAACGTGAGTTATTTAATGGAAGTGATTACATGTTGTATATGATGTTCAGCAACTTTGCTTGTGTTTGAAGAGTGATATAAATGTGATGGCTAGCAAAAGCACCTCAACACTCAGTTCACCCGCCGTTGTTTTTAAAGCAGCACCAGTATGCTTGGGGTATTTGTATTACCAATGCGTAGATACATCACCCTAGATGCCGATGCTCTGTTGTGGCACGTCACGCCTCTGGTTGCGGAATGCTGGCTCGCAGTGGAAAAACACACACTGGTGTGGCTTCATGCCAGCTTTATTTGGTTCAGTGTAAACAACCAAAGCCAGAATATTAAGGTGTCTTCTTTACACTAATATTACGGAATATCTGTGTAAAAGGGGCCTCTTTTTCTCTCTCTCTCTCTCTCTCTCTCTCTCTCTCTCTGTCTCTCACACTGTTTGTCCACCTCCCTCATTCTCTCTCACTCTTTACAAGGCTGGAGGGATTGTTTTCACTTTGTTGGAGGGTAGGGGTTCTCTTCTCCCTCTCGTTTTTGACACTCATTTTGTTCACAGAGCAAAGCCATTTTCTGACCAACAAATAGCCCTTATTCAAGAAAGGTTGGGAAAAGGTTGATCATGGCTATACAATTCATGACTCATGACAGATGAATTATATTATTCATGAGCCAGTTAACACACACAGTTAACTACGTGTTTTATCATAATGCTTGTAGATGCAGAGCTGTTTTCTGATAAAACTGCGTTTCAATGATGTTCTTGTCTCTTTCTGTTTCGAGGACTCTTCTCTATCAAAGCTGACTACCAACGAATACATGCAATTGGTAAGTATAAGGTAGTTATTTTTAATAATAAATAAAGATCCCTGATATTTTCATATGAATCTAGCTGGTTCTTTTCCCCACATTATAAACATATTAGTAATGCTATCCACAGCACCCCAGAATAAAGCACTTACTGAAAATGAATGCATTAATGTGATAAAAGCATTACTGCATGACCACAGTGCTGCGACCTGTAAGATCCCATGTTATGTGGCCTTTCTTTGTCCTGTGAGCTTCATATCTGACCTCCTGACCCTGCCCACAAAACCACCTTCTCCCACAACTTTTTTTGGTCCCTTGGGATCCCAGTTCTGATGCATACCTCTACAATCAGTCCATAGACATCATAAACTGTTGATTTGGACTAAAGGTTATGGTAGAATGAACTGTTTTAGGTAGTACTGTATGATGTAGAAAGATGCATAGGTGACTTAATTCATACAGAATATCCAAATACTGAACAGAAGTCACAAGTCTGTTATTATGGAATAGCACATTTTACTGGCCAAGTCAAGAAACTGGAAGAGTCTAATGTCCATGGGAAACTTTTTCTTCCCTTGTTTCTCTTAATTTGGCATTTGATGACTCAATGCTCAATGTTATTCTTTTCTTATGTAAGATGTTTCATTACTATGAGTAATTAAGGATGTTATGAAAGCATAATACATGTAACATTTTGTGCTGATGTCTTTGTTTTGTTCTTAGATTCCAATAATATCTGCAGAACATCTGACTAGCCACAAGTATTTGACTCAAATGTAGTCAGAGGCCAGACCAGTAAGTGTCTTTTAGTTCCTATTTCTAAACAGTTCCCTTTTGTCTTTTAAGTTGTCTAATATTATTTCTGCCAACCTTTTTACTGAACAACATATCAAGAAAGTATTCCATAATGAATTACAAAAAAAAAAAAAAACTGTTTCAATGGATTATAAAATAAAACGTCCTTGTAAAATCACTATACAGTCATTGTTAGGTCATGTTTAGAAATACTAAGTAAAAAAGAAATCTGTGGAACACAACAAAGTGGCGCAGGATTCTGTGTAAGTGATTGATGATGTTATTTCTGAATTCATTTTAAGTTTTTCTTTTCTTTTCAGATCAAATGAATCTGCTCATCTGTTACATGGGACAGACACAAACAATTTAACGCCAACAAATATTCACATTTCATTCACATCATTAGAGCCCTTGGGGGTGTCATTAGTTCACTGATATAATATTTAAAGGACTAGTCCATAACATACCAATATGCAGAAACATGCAGTGCCCTTAGAAGTGATGTGCAGAACTTGAAAGAAACTGATGTACATAAGATGAGTTTATGCACTTAGAAACACTTGGATAGAAATAGTCTGTTAGTACCAAATCTAACAATTTAGAGGTTAGGTATGATACCAACAGACCTGATAACAATAGACCAAAAGTTTTTTTTGTTTTGTTTTGTTTTTAAAATTACCTCCCTTAGGTATTTAATTGATGTTATTTGTCAGTAACACTTTATCGAAGGTTAAAATTGTAGAGCTGGTGGTTTTTCACACACACATTAAGCCGAAGCGTAGATATTGAACACCATGGCACTTAAATTTCATCCCAAACTGAAATATTACAATGGTCATACTATAATAGCTATAGTAATAAATTGTAAGGTCATTTTTTTCTTTACAGTGAGCAAAGTGGTAAGACCACTCTAAATTTTGTGCTCGGGTGTGATGGGAACATACAAAAGTGAAAAAGAGGTGTTTATTCAGATGGAACAGAGAGAAGCAGGTCTGTTTTGCGTGCCTGTTAAACCAGGTACAGTTCACCTTCCAGTCTTAATGAGAGTACATTCATTAGCCATGTTAGTTTGGACACGCCTACGCTGGTGAATTGTAACGCATCATGCCATATTCAGTGCTTATATGCCAATGCCTGTTCAATTATATTGAACTATAAATAATTAGCATTGGCTTTGAGGTAGTCAGACGTTCAGTTTTAGATGTTTTCCTGAGATGCGTTAACTGTAACATCAGGTGAAGTTACTGATTTGACAAGGGTGGTTTACAAAAAATGTGAAAATGCACCTTAAATTTAAAGTCAATTACAATTCTTCATGGCACAATACGTACAGCAAAATGCAAGTGGTTTTTTGGCTGCATTAAAAGTGCAAACTTGCAGAGGAAGGATCAGGATTAAAGAAGACTAATGAATGTTTTTATGTTAAACCAGAATCCTTCTGACCTTTTAAAGCACATCTTAGCTTTAAGTCAAGCTTCAAGATATATAATAGGCTACAAATGGAAAGTGTTATATCGACAGTGTTATTCTGTTTACCAGAGATTGTTTTTATACATAATTTCATGTCTACGTTTTTTTTTTTCTAATGAATTTTTATTGTTATTTGTCTGCAATACTCTTGATGACGTTTCCATTCAGCCTTAGATAGGCCTTTTCAACTTGCATGAAAACAGGGTTGCCTTTTCCTTCCTGTTGCCATATATAGAGATTTTTATTGCCTTGAATGACGGAGTGGCTTTTAATTCATGAAATGGAGAATGGGTACCGGTGATCACCGCATGTCTTTACATTGTCAACATAACTCTGACTCTTAGAGCATGACGTGAAGAGACTGTTTCTAGTCACTGAGCGGAGCATAAATGAGGGAGCTGCTTGAACCTGATGGTCAGCTTAGTTTTGATTTGTTTTGTATATGGGAAGACCAGATATGTATTTGGTTCAGGTTTTCTTTTGTATGGATTTGGTGCCATTTGTGTTGTATGTTTATGATTCCTGATCTCAAACAGCTTTTAGCCTATGTACAGCAAAAAAAAGAGATGATAATGTTGAACATTCTGTTAAGTCGTGCCAAAGTTATTTTTCTCGTTGTTTACGTGGGTTTCATGGTCTATACTAGTAGTGAACCTAGTTAAGAGAAAGCTACATGAAGCTACTTCATATTTTCTGTTGTAATTTCAGAGCATAGTGAGACTGAAGTTCAGAAATGTTAGACTCCCAGTTGGTGTTAGATCTAGATCAGTGGAGCCTATATGTCTTAAGTCTATTTTTGTGTACAGAGATATATCATTCAGGGTTGGGGTCAATTCAATTTTCAAGGTTAATGAGATGATTTATGAAAGACTATTTAAAATGTATTAGTAAAAGTTGTAAAATGTAATTCAGCTCATCAGCTGTGGCAGTCGAATGACCCAAAATGGGATTGAGCCCAACTCTGGTGCTATTGCTGTTTCTTCACTGAGGCCTTAGATTTCAGTTAGTGTTTTCACTCAGATGTTCCTTCAGTCATTCATATTGCTTATGCATATTTTATATTTTATTAACCATTTTAACACATACTGCTCAGTTGTTTACTTCATCAGCTTAGATAAAATCATATTGCTACATGCTGCATGTTTACTTTGTGGAATTTACTTATTTTGTATTTGGTAATATTTGCTTTTAGACTTGTTTTAGACTCTTGCTTTCTGGACTTTGCATTTCATCCCCCATTTTGCCCCTCTCCATCCCTCCGTCTATATCATTCTTATTAATTAATGTTTAGTGATTTTAGTTTTTGTTGTACATTTTACTTTTTTTTGAAGATTTATGTTCAAATGTTTTGATGTTCTTTTTTAAATTTGATATTGATTGTCTTTTGTTTTGATATTGATTTTGAAAAATAGTTGATTTGAAATGAACCAGTATGACATTTCTTAATTTAACAAATTTAATTTGTAGGTAACAAATCAAGAACTCTTTTTAGTTTACTTATGGAGCATATGTGGAGAGTAAAAAATTATTTTGTATTGTATCCATGTTAAAACATAAAATTGTATTTTGATATTTAAAAAAAAACATCCCTGAATGTCAGGCCAAAAAGTATATATAATACTGAATATTTAGATGACGATGGTGATGGTGATGATAAGAGGAAACGTTGTAGGGACTTTGGCTGCAAGTGAGAGAGCCATGACCCGAGGGACAAAGGTCGAATTTTGCACTTGTGTATATAGTCAATATAAAACAAGGAAAAGAAAACATGTATAATATCGAGATCTTATTTTGAATAATAAAAGATTCTATGAGAAATTTTGTTAGGATAATTTAAGAATTAATAGAGTAATAGACCAGCTAACTGAATTTGCTTGCAGAAGTGGCTCAGCTCCTTTTATTATTACTTCAAATCATCGCTTAAAAAGAATGAAAAAGCTAAGCATTGCTCCGCCTTAATCATGTGCGCTGCCTGTCATTCAAACCTCACTGCTGACATTTTGGCAAGTTTTCATGTCACTTGTGTGACATGCAGTAAAAGCAGACACTTTTTCTATGAAAAATTTACCAATTAGAGCATAATGAGGTAAAACCATTGGACTAATCAATTATAAAAACTCAAGATTTATTTGATTGATATATTTATCAGACTGATTGTCTGAAATGACTGGAGAGGAATTATGCTTTGTTAAATTTCTGATAGAAAGACTCTAGATTGTCTTACAATTTTTATTGCCTGTCAAACATGAAGACTGTTTCCAAAATGTCACATGTACCCTTAATAGGATATCTCTAAAAGTTTTTACTTGGGCCTGAATGTTGTTAGCTGCATGTAGAGATTTAACATGATAAAATCCACCTTTTAGATAAGTAGGTATGTCATTAAGTTCTCACAATGCTGCAGTTCCCGTTAGAAAATGTCATAAGAAAATAGTTACAATTCTCAGCATACATTACGTGACACATTTACTCAAATCCATAAGGATAAATGTGGTTAACACAGTAAACTAATGATTTCAAAATGTCCAGACATGCTAGCGTAAGCCTTACACACCATATGACGCGCACACACATACACACACACACAGCGTGTGTGTAACAAGGCAACCGTGCCTTCAGCAGGAAAAGATCATCCATCAAAACAAAGGAAACACAATGAATGTAAAACTTCTGATCTCCATTTGAGGTTTTGACTCACTTACCGCTGCTGCACAAGTGCTAATAAACCAAAGCATCACTTTCCTCTGAACAGACACAAGGCACAGCTCTGCTTTGCGTCTGCTACAGTGAGACCACCGGTGGTCCCTACCTGCTGAAAGCACCTGCTTTAATGAACGCTTCACACTCACCATGTAATCTCATGCCCACTCTTTGCTTACAGTTGCTAAGATCTTGTACTATGTTTTAAAAATGTTTTATGCACATTTATTATTGTTTTATTTGACTCTCTTGCTGTTATGAATGAAAAAAAATAAATAAATAAAAACCAAAATGGATTTCAATTGAAAAATCAAAGTGTGGTGTGTGTGTTTACTTATTGTGTTTTTCTATTAATTAATATTATTTGAGTATTCTGAAGAGGAAGAATACTCTCTCTCTCTCTCTCTCTCTCTCTCTCTCTCTCTCTCTCATATACATTTAAAATATGGTCTATTTTGATATACAGTTCAGTGCAAATGTTTGGATCACTTTAGTTTATAATGGCCATGTAATAGATTAGCGATCTGCCCAGGGCGTACCCCACTTCTCGGCCAAAGTAGGCTGGGATTGGTTCCAGGTTCCCCCACAATAAGTGGTATAGAGGATGGATGGATGGTTTATAATGTGGAAAAATGTTACTTTGTTATCACTGTATATGTTAATATAGTAATACAGTTCACTAAGAATGAAGTTATCAAAATTTGAACCTTTCAGATGTCTCCATTTCTCTTTCTAAATGTGATCTAGATTTTCACTGGTAGTTTTCTTTGTCATTTCTGTCCTAATCCTGCCAGACTGACTGGTTCAATAAATCAGTTATCTTCTTTAAATCAATCCATTCATTTTTTCTATTAAATTCAGAAGGTCATGGCAAAAAGCTCACATTTTAAACCATTTTCTGTTGACTCTGCCTTATTTCAATCATGGTATTCTTACAGGATCTACTGACACTTTTTTTTTCTGGATAATAAGAGGCTCCTCTGTGGGATCAAACTTCAATTCTTCTTTCCACTTTTTACAGAGATCCAGTCTCGGATGGAGAACACGAGTCCCCCGAAACATGAGCACCTCCCTCATGCTTGACTGTATCAATAACACACTTCTATTTAATGTTCTTTTTTTCACAACACGTAATATGGCCAAACAACTCAACTTTTGTCTCATCAGACCAAAAATGATAGCTCCTGGTTTGCTGATGTGTTTATTTGCATCTTCCAACCATGCTGTCTTGTGTCTCGAAGTTTCAGTGGCTTACTGCAAGTTTTTCCCCAAAACATTTCAGACATGTGTGTGTTATTCAGCTTGCTTCCAAGGACTTTCTAACATCTCCTGCTGATTGTTTTGCATTTTTGTCGCTAATAATTTTCCTGGCAGTTATTTTTTCTGCTCAGTTTCTTGGTCTTGGTGGTAGCTTCTGTTGCAGTTTTAATTGAATCCATAACACTGTCTTTTTATAACCTTCGCCAGCTCTGTGAAAGATCAGTCTTTTCTGTTTTAGGTTTTCTAAAAGCTGCTTCTTGACCCTACCTCTTGAAAGATTCCTAGAATATAATCTCTTATTTTCTTATAATAATGTTTGCTTTTTTAAACTTTTAAACAGTACATAAAAGATAACTTCTGACTTAGACTTCATTGCTTTATCATGTAGGCAATGTGGCCAGAGGTTTTAACAGGAAATAAGGAATGTTAATTAAACTATGTCCAATTTATTGTCCAGAAACCACAAAGGATGCAAAAGGATGCAAAAACTATCATGGTAGTTTTAATGAAGCTGTTTTTCTAGATCAATTCTAGCTTTAATATTACAGCTTTAGTGGAAGAAGGATCAATATTGACTGAATTGTCCTATATATGCAGTTAGGGTCTTTATTGTTTTTAATACAATTGTTGTTTATAAAGAATCCATTAAATAAAACTGAGAGAATTAAGTTTTTACCTGTTGAAATGTACCTAAATATCATGTTGGCACTCAGTTTGCTTTATTTCTTAATTTGTCATATAAGCTATGACAATTAAATCATGATACACTTCTTAACATATTTTGCATTGTCATCCATAGTAACTCATTACACACATATAGACAGCTGATAAAGGAAAAAACAACATAAAGTGTCTTGGGAAGGTTTCGGGCTGCTTCATTGTGTCTTGGCCTAGATTGTACAAATCACTGGAACTGTACAGGAGGGAGGAACACTGCAACTAGCATTGCTGCCTCACAGCTCCGGGCTGCGCTAGGGTTACTGTACAGTATTAGATAGGCTCTGGCTCCACTGTGACCCTGACTAGGATAAAGTAGTTACTCAAAGTGAATGAGAGTGAGAGATTTAATAAATTGACAAAATTAAAAATGAGCAAGTAGCGATAAAACCTGTGATTTTTATGCAGCCACATGACATTCCTAGTTTGGGAACCACAGGTCTACATTATGCTAATTTTACAGTAAGATTTGGTATCTTCCACAAAACAAAGCAGTAATTCATCACAAAACAGTGTTAGCAGAGCATTATTTCAACAGATGAGCACAACTGAAGGCATAGAGCCACAATCCAAATTACTTTTATGTATCATCTGCTCTGTGCAGTACTGTATGTATAATTTGTATGGTTATTTTGATGGGAAATGTGTAAAGACAAAATATACATACATATAAAGACAAAAATATAACATGTAAGAAGAGGGTACGGCCTGCAGAGGGCAGATGCATGATGCTGAACAATAAGTATTCAAGCGCAGACTGAAGACCCATCTCTTCAGGCTGCACCTCTCCTCTGCTTCCTGACCCACCGTGTAATTGTGTAGCAGTCTTGACCAATCCAGGCTGCGTACTATCTAGCCTGGTCATGATGACTTGGT
>JAOTRR010000024.1:9699504-9713869 GCA_028570945.1 Gogo arcuatus
GTTGTACGTCACTCTGGATAAGAGCATCTGCTAAATGCCTGTAATGTAATGTAATGTAAGTAATCTGCAGCTTGGAGTTAGAATTTAGGGGAAAAGGAAAGAATCCTGATTTAGTCCTTTTTAGTACCATTTTCAGATTATCATGTCTCATTCACAAAATTGTTTATATTTAGAATGTATATATGGGTATTTTATATTTTTATATGTTTATATTTTAGATACAGTGCCTTGCAGAAGTATTCACAATATAGTATTTGCAATACAGTTTGCAAAATTATTTACAAATGGAAATGTAAAGGTTGTGATTGCATAAATCACACCCATTGCTTTGGAACACCTAAATTAGTTCTGGTGCAACAAATTGCTGTCAGAAGTACCATAATTAGTTGAATGGACACACTTTGTGCAATTAAAGTCTCACATGATCTCAATATAACATCTGGGAGAACACTCGTAAATCTGTTATTAAATAATTTAAAGAATATGGCACAATCACAATGACTCTACAGGATGCCAACCACTAAAAGTCAATAACAAGTAAGGAGGACATTAGTTAGAGAAACAACCAAGGGTAACTCTGAAAGAGCTGGAGAGATCCACAGCTCAGGGGAAAGAAACTGGTCAAATGACAACTGTCACTCAGACAATTCATAAAACCAGGCTTTATGGAAGAGAAAAAGCAATTAGTGATATAAAAAATAAGGGCAATATGAAATCCTGGAGTTTGCCAAAAGATATGTTAGATAATCAGCAAACATGTAAAAAATATTCTTTGGTCTGATAAGTCTAAAATGTAATAATGTAATGTATATTGTACATTGTATAATAATGTAATGAAACCCAACACCACTCATCACCCATCCCCACTATAAAGCATGGTGGTGGTAGCATCATGTCCTGGGAATGCTTTTCACCATTAGGGCAACAGGAAACTGGTCAGGGATAAGGGCAAGATGGATGGAGCCAAATCCTAGAAGCTTGAGCAATATCAGGATCTAGATGTTAAAAACCTGTTAGAGACAGATCTCAGAAGATGTGTAGCTGTAATTGCAGGTTCTACAAATATTGACCCAGGTGGTGAATATTTGTGCCTATTTTTTTTATTTAACCTTTGTGTCACAATTAAAAAATACTGCACCATTAAATGTTAGATATGTGTAAATCATATGGTAACAAATCCCAATCAAGTCCATTTCAATTCCAATTTTTAACAGTACAAAATGTGTAAAATGTCCAATCAGGTGAAAACTTATGCACAGCACTATATATTGTGACACTGCTGGGCCAGCGGCCCTCACGCACAACTTTGCAAGCATTCCTTGCCATACTGCTGCAGTGCTGCTGAAAGGACAGCGCCTCAATCTCCCCTCAGCGGTGGTAATGAAAAGACAGCGCTGCTCCAGAATCGGTGTTGACAAACACAGTGCACATGGCAGAGGGGCAGGGAAAACCAATTTGGAGCAGCTGGAGCTCACTAATCGGCACTCCCACTCACCCTCCACAAGGCACAGGGAGAGAATAAAAGGACGCCGCTCTGTTAAAAGAGTGAGTAGGAGGATGGCTAGAGGAAGTATTGAATCCGTGCTGCTCTCTCTGTCTGCCAACAGATTCCAGGTCTGACAGCACTCACCGGCTCTCCGACAGAAGTGGCCCCCTCCATGCAATCTACCCTGAGCGGCAGCCCCTCAGTGGTCTCCAAGGGACATTCCTCCATTTGGGCATGAAGATTCCATAGCACCTTGCACCTTCACTCCCTTTCCCCCACACCCTGCCACGGTTGCAAATAAAAGAGCACCTTTTTCTTACACCTAATCCCAGTCTCCTGTGCCTGTGTCTGAGCTCAAACACTAGGGGGCACCACACTGGTAGAGAATGCGGGCACAAAAATCAGACCCAAATCCAGTGGTGTGGCATCTCCTTGAGGTTAGTCTCCAGTGGTCACAGCTCTCCAAGGAGATGGCATGGGGCCTCCATGCGGCAACCCAGGAGGTGTTGTCTCTTAGACTAGTTGCCTTAGCTGTGGTGGTACTCCTCCCCAACCCATCCCGGGATGCTCAATGCCTGCTCACAAAGCTGACCGCCAATGATGACATAGAGGCATTCCTGGGCACATTTGAGATGGTCTGGGCCCTATGGGACTAGTCCCATGCCTTGGCCCCTCTGGTTTCACTGGCCAGGCATGGTGGTGGAAGTACACAACTTCTGCCAACAAAGTCCCCAATGTCAGAAGACGACCACGTATAAGCCGGCCCTGGTGCCTCTCATTCCCCTGCCTATCATCGGGGTCCCATTCAAGTGGGTGGGTATGGACCTGGTAGGGCCACTTCCAAAGTCTTCCCGCAGCCATGAGTACATATTCTTGGTAGTGACGATGTCACATGGTATCCTGAGGCCATCCCCCTATGCAAAGCCACTTCCAAGAACATTGCACATGAGCGCATGGTCCTCTTTTACCCAACACCACTTTATAAATAAAGGGATAAATAAATGTATTAGGGATAAAATTAGTTCATATGCTTAAAGTGTTTATTTTTCTGTAAAGCTGCTTTGCAACAATATCTGTTGTTAAAAGCGCTCAACAAATAAACTTGACTTGACTCTTCAGCTGAGTGGGAGTCCCAAAGGACTTGCTCACCGACTAAGGCACCCCGTTCATGTCTAAGCTGATGCAAGACTTACATCAGCTGCTGCAAGTGAGACATCTGAAAACCTCCGTCTACCACCCCCAAACAAATGGACTCATCGAGAGGTTCAATCAGACCCTGAAAAGGATGCAACAAGTGGTGAACAAAGAGGGCCGCAACTGGGACCTGCTCTTACCCAATGTGCTCTTCACTGTTCAGAAGACCCCCCAGGCCTTTACTGGCTTCACCCACTTTGAGCTTCTGTTCAGATGGAGACCCAGGGGCCTGCTCAATGTGGCCAAAAAATCCTGGGAAGAGCAACCCTCAACATTCTGCTTTGTTGTCAAATACATACAAGACCTGCAGGAGAAAATCAAGCGGGTGGCCCTCAAGGAGCACCTGCAGGCAGCCCAGAGAAAACAACAATGGGCCTACAATTACCTGGCTCAGCCCCGAGAGTTCCAACCTGAGGACCGCATGCTCCTCCTTCTGCCCAGCAGCACATGCAAATTCCTGGCCCACTGGCAAGGTTCCTACTCCATCATGGAGAGAGTAGGCCCAGTGAACTACCACCTGCAGCAGCCAGGTAAAAGAGCCACTGACAAACTATGTGAACATATTAAAAATGTATAGAACCAGTGCCAGTGCTCTCAACCCTCTCTATCCCCTACACAGGTGTCCTAAATGGAGAGTGAGTCCGCCAAGGAGAGGAACTCACACCAACGCAAAGACAAAAGCTCAAGGAGCTGGAGGACCAGCTTGGGGACATGTTCTCAGTAGAATCCAGGCAGACACACATTCTCCAGCATGAGCTCAAAACACCTCCGGGAGTGGTAATCCACCAAAGGCCCTACCAGGTCCCTGAGACCTGCCGTCAGGCTATAGAGGCAGAAAGAGCCCGCATGCTCCAGGCGGGGGTCATCGAAGAGTCCACCAGCCTCTAGTCCAGCCCCATCATCATGGCCCTGAAGTCCAATGGAAGTCTGTTGCTGTGTAATAATTTCATGAAACTGAACCAGGTCTCAGAGTTCAACAGCTACCCCATACCCTGAGTGGATGACCTCATTAAGCACCTGGGGAGAGCCCAATGCATCTCCACCCTCAACCTCACGAAAGGCTACTGGCAAGTTGCGCCTACCCCTGTATCTAGACCCAAAACAGCCTTCAGCACCACCATGGGTCACTGGCAGTACATGGTTCTCCCCTTCAGCCTCCACGGGACACCAGCGATCTTCCAGCACCTGAGGAATATCATCCTGTGGCCTCATCAGCCCTACGCCACTGCATATCTTGATGACATGATCATCCACTCTTATACCTGGCAAGAGCACCTACACCAGCTCAAAGAGGTACTGAGTGAGCTCCGTCAAGCCAAACTACGAGAAAAACCCAGCAAATGCCACCTGGGACTCGCAGAGACACAGTACCTGGGTGTGGTGGCAGGGGGCATGGTCGAGCACCAGTTTGTGAATGGAGGGAGAGGCCAGGGAAGGTGAGTGGCAAAATGATCACACCTGTGCCTAATTAATGCTGTGTGTGTGTGTCTTGCAGTGACAGCGGAGGACTAATAAGGAGGAGGAAGTAGAGAGGGAGAGAGCTCTCTGCAGAGCAGAACCATGTGTGCGTATGTGAAGTGAGCTGAAAAGCTTAAATAAAAATTGCCAAGCAAATAACCCACCTGTTCCAATGCTTCAGTGTCCCACCACCTCCAAAGAAAGTGTTACACTGGGGCCAAAACCCAGGACCACTGAAGCGAACTGCCGACAAGGAGTCCTCACCATTTAAGGAGCTCATCCATGCCCTTGCCGCCACCCAACGGAACCAGCACCAGGTGCTGGTTGCCTTGCATGACGAACAGGAGTAGCACTTCGAAGTGCTGCTGCAGGCCCAGGAGGAGGATCAACAGGCATTCTGGAACCTGCTCACGTCAGCGGGTACCCCAGCCGCAGGGTCAGCGGGCTTCCCCCATGTCATGCTGACAAAGATAGGGCCTCATGACGATCCAGAGGCCTTCCTCGCACTCTTTGAGCAATCCGCAGAGGCGTGGGGGTAGCCGGTTGAGCAGCGAGTGGCGCGCCTACTGTTGCTCCTGACTGGAGAAGCACAGCTTGCTGCTCAGCAACTATCCCCCCGACAGCAGACTGGAGTACACGGCCTTAATGCGAACCATTCTGCAACACGTTGGTTGCACCCCCAAGCAACATCATCAGCGCTTCCGCATGCTCACTCTGGAAAAGGTCGGCCAGCCCTTCACGTTCAGCCAGCAGCTCCGGGATGCCTGCCGGCAGTGGCTGAGGGCAGAAGATTGTGACGCCGAGGGTATCATCAACGCGGTCGCACTGGAGCAATTCATCACTTGGCTGCCAGGAGGAACAGCAGAGTGGGTCCAGTGCCACTGCCAGGCCTCACTGGATAGCGCCATTGCTCTGGCTGAGGACCATCTGGCAGCGGTTCCAGCGGCAGGCAGACATCCTGCCTCTTCTCTCTCTCTCTCTTCCTTCCTCCTGTCAATTTCTAGTCCCTGCACCATGGAAGCAGGGGTCGACTCCCACGCAGCAGCTCGCTGAGCCTGTGGTCCCCCCTCCCCTCTTCCCCTTGCGTTTCTGTGTCTCCTCCCCTGCAGGTGAGTGATCCCCAAGCCACCAGTGCAGTGGTGAGGCTCAGGCCAGTGTGCTGGCACTGCGGGGAACCTGGGCACTTCCAGGACCAGTGCCATGTGATGGAGGTGGGGGCAATGGTCTGGATCCCCGACATGCCAGAGACCGCCCTTGATCGAGCTGGAGCATGCCGCATACTGGTGAGTATCCAAGGGCACACACATACCACACGTTGGTGAATTCAGGCTGTAGTCAGACCTCCATCCATCAAAGCTTGGTGCAAGGTGAGGCATTGGGTACAGCATGTTTGGTGAAGGTTCTGTGTGTGCACGGGGATGTTCACGAATACCCGCTGGTGTGTATCCGAATACAATTTCAGGAGAAAAATCATAGTGTGGAGGCAGCGGTTAGTCCACGCCTCACCATTCCCACTAATTCTGGGAACAGATTGGCTGGGGTTTAAGTATTTAATGGAGCAAATAGTGGTGGGTGGGCCCTGCAGTAATGCTTTACAGGGGGATCCTAGTGTAGCATTGGCTGGGGAGGCTATCCCAGAGCCATCTATGTCAGCTCTGCGTCATAGTGACATGGAGAGTGGGGAGCGCCCCGGCCCTCCTCTCTCTCAGGGATTCCCAAGAGGATTTCCCTCTCGAGCAGGCGCAGGATGAGACTCTGCGACACGCTTTTGACCAAGTGAGAGTAATCATGCTCAAACCCTCCAGCATAACGTTGCACTCGACTGCCCATAATTTTCAGTAATTAAGGATCAGTTGTATCAAGTGATGCAGGACACTCAGACCGGCGAAAAAGGGACAGTTTTTGGTCCCAAAGAGCCACAGGGAATGCGTATTCCATGTGGCTCATTATAACCCTATGGTAGGACACTTAGGGCAGGATAAAACACTGACCCGCCTCATGGCCCACTTCCATTGGCCAGGATTCGCGGGGATGTCCGCAGGTGGTGTGCAGCATGTTCCAAATGCCACCTGGTGAATCCCGCGGCCACCCCAAAAGTGCCATTGTGCCCTCTTCCCCTAATTGAGACACCCTTTGAACGAATTGGGATGGATATCATCACGCCATTAGATTGGTCTGCATTGAGGGCATTGTTTTATTTTAGTCCTAGTGAACTATGCAACACGATACCCGGAAGTATTCTGCTTGGACCATGCCCTGCTCCAGTGGCTCCACCACATGAAGGATGCCAACGCCTGGATCACCCATTGGTACCTGACTCTGGAGCCCTTTAAGTTCGAGGTGGTCCACAGGCCTTTGGTGCAGATGGTGGTGGTGGATTAGCTCTCCCGCCAGTGGGGGAGTCAGCTGCAGGCCGGACAGCTCCCCAGCCTGAGTCGGGCGGTGGGGGTATGTGGCAGCGGGGGTGTGGTTGAGCACCAGTTTGTGAATGGAGGGCGAGGCCAAGGAAGGTGAGTGGTAAAATGATCACACTTGTGCCTAATTAATGCTATGTGTGTATGTGTGTCTTGCAGTAACAGCAGAGGGCTAATAAGGAGGAGGAAGCAGAGAGGGAGAGAGCTCTCTGTGGAGCAGAACCGTGTGTGTGCGTGTGTACATGCGTGAAGTGAGCTGAAAAGCTTAAATAAAAATTGCCAAGCAATTAACCCACCCGTCCCAGTGCTTCAGTGTCCCACCACCCCAAAGAAAGTGTTACACTGGGCTACCGCATCAGTCGGGGTCTCTTGAAGCCCCAGGAGAAGATGATCAAGGCCATCAAAAACTATCCCCGACCCACAACAAAGAGCCAGGTACATGCCTTCTTGAGCTTGGCAGGATACTGTAGGAGATTTGTGCCTAACTTCTCTGCTATAGCCTCCCCCTGTCAGATTTAACTAGGAAAGGAGAGCCTGAAAAAGTCCAATGGATTATGGAAGCTGAACAAGCATTCCAAACACTGAAGACTGCACTCACCAGTTCTCCTGTGCTCAGAAACCCAGACTTCTCTCAACCCTTCCTGGTGCACACTGACGCCTTCAAGACTGGCCTGGGCACAGTCCTCTCCCAGGAGTTCAGTGGGGAAGAACATCCAATTGTCTACATGAGTAGAAAACTGACCTCCACTGAGTGGTGGTATGCCATTCTGGAACGAGAAGCCCTTGCCATCAAATGGGCCATAGAAGAATTACAATATTATCTCACTGGCCATCAATTCACTCTCATTACAGCTGACGCCACCCTGCAATGGATGGCTAAAGCTAAGGACTCCAACAGCAGAATAACCCGGTGGTTTCTTTCTCTACAGCACTTCTCGTTCCAGGTCCAACATTGAGCGGGTGTCCACCACGGAAACGCTGACAGCCTCTCTAGGAGGTATGCACTCTGGGCCCAGTCTCCCACACCAGCTGGCTCAGAGCTGAGGGGAGTACTGTGACATCGGTGGGCCGGTGGCCCTCACGCACAACTTCACAAGTGCTCCTCGCCATGCTGCCACAGTGATGCTGAAAGGACAGTGCCCTGATCTCCCCTTGGTGACGGTGCTGAAAAGACAGCGTCACTCCAGCACCACTGTTGACAAACACAGCGCACATGGCAGAGGGGCGGGGAAAACCAATCCAGCGCAGCTGGAGCTTACTAATCGGTGCTCCCGCTCACCCTCCACGAGGTACAGGAAGAATACAAAAGCACTGCAAAAAAAAATCTTAGCAAGTTATAATATCTTGAATATAGTTAAAATAATCTAGCATTAACATTAATCTAACATTATTTAATCTATTTCTAGACACTATTTTACAAATTTCAAGTTTGTAATAGTCTTGTGTTATTGGCAGATTATTTTGCTAATATTAAGCATTCTTTTCTAGAAAGAAGCAAAATTATCTGCCAATAGAATAAGAAACTTTAAAGCTTAAAAATAGTAAAAATATGTCTAGAAATAGGCTTAATAAGCTTATATTTTGTTTATTGTAACCTTATAATAGGAAATAGTAGATACATTTGACTATATTCAAGATATTTTCACTTGCTAAGATGTCATTTTTTTGCAGTGAGGACACTGCTCTGTCAGATGGGTGAATAGGACAATGGTGAGAGGAAGTATTGAATCTGTGCTGCTCTCTGTGTCTGCCAACAGGCTCCAGCTCCGATAGCAGTCACTGGCTCGCCGAATGAAGGAGCTC
The DNA here is from genome assembly GCA_028570945.1 of Gogo arcuatus. Lineage (NCBI taxonomy): Eukaryota > Metazoa > Chordata > Actinopteri > Siluriformes > Anchariidae > Gogo > Gogo arcuatus. The sequence goes on from JAOTRR010000024.1 coordinate 9,707,860, forward strand.
CCCTCCACAGCACCTACCCTGAGCATCAGCCCCTCAGTGGTCTCCAAGGGACATTCTTCTATTTGGGAATGAAGACACCCTGCCACATTTGCAAATAAAAGAGCACCTTTTTCTTACACCTAATCCCAGTCTCCTGCGTCTGTGTCTGAGCCCAAACACTAAGGGGCACCACAATATCAACCCTATACAAACTCCCCAAGAAAATTCATTCATCATGTGTCAATTCTTTCCTAATACATAGTTGTGCCTCCCCTTGCCTTAGTAACATCACCATTCCTGTCAGGTAAGGATGCAACCAGTGTCCTGTCAATTCTGGCACAATCTTCCAATGACTGGGTGCACTATTCAGCTAAAGTTTGTGGTGCCTGTTTTGGTGTTTGGCCTGCTGTTCCAATTAATCCCAAATAAGTTTTCCATGGGATTAAATTTGCAGGATATTCAAAGTGTCCCCATGTCTCAGCACGCATCATACAGATTTGGCCCTACACATCCTACAGTTATCATCCTGGTATTTTATTGGACAATGAATATTGTGTTTAGACATGAAGCCCAAAACGCCACCTCAGAGTCTGGCCAACAATGTACTGGCTTTATGCAAAATTACATTCACACAGGTACACAACCTGTTGACGTTCTACAGTAAGGTGACGGTATCAGTGGATGCAACTAATTTTCATGGTAGCTCATTTAGCTCATTGTTTACATTTAGTTTGCTTTTTGCAGTGATTTCTAGTAAACCTGAAACAGTCACACAAGTATAACAACTAGTGTTGTAATCAAGACCACTGAAATTGAGACCAAATCATGACCAAAACCAGAGTGTATTGAGACGGAGACAAGACCAAGACTTTGAGGGGTTAAGACCATGTCAAGGCCAAGACAAAGGCAGGGTGAGGCCAAGTGAAGACCAGGACCAGACCAGTGGGTACAGAGGGGGCGGGGAGGGGTGACAGCCATTAACAAGAAGAAAAATTTCAAATTAGCAATGAGTTACGTTATTGGTTGCATTTGAAGCAAGATGTTTTACATCCAATCACAGTAATGAGGTTAACAAATAAATCAAACAATACACAGGCAATTTAGTGATATCCCCACACTTGTGATTTTGATTGGTTTTGAAATAAAATCCTCTAAAATAAATTGAGTCCTCTATGTCTGAGACCGAGACAAGACGGAGTAAAAATGTGGTTAATTCTGAGACAAGACCAAGAAAAAAGTGGTCTCAAGACCAAGAACAATCTCAAGTACTACAACACTAGTAACAGCTAACACTAATTGATGCTAGAAAAACAGAGATGACATATATATCACATTCTGTAGTCACTTACCTATTTTAATAAGCAAGTATTCTAATAATTGGCCCTTATGCATTTAGAAAAATGGCAATGACCATTTAGCACATGAAGAATCCCAGAAAACAGGCTTAGTACTGGCCTCACTGAGTGCAACTCATCTGCTGGGGCTGTACAGTGATGCAGTGGACACACTGTCAAGATGATCCATAGACCTACAGGGGTGGCATCTGTACCTATCGGTGGTGTCCCAAATCCGTGAAAGTGATGTAGGGTTGCACAAAATACATTTTTAATTAATTATTAAAATAACATATAGGAAACGCATAATGTGAGCAATAGATTGGCCAATCAAGGAATCCCATGCTAAAGCCTCTAAAGCAAAGATGCCACCCACATATTTGACAAGAAAAGATGGCAAACAGAATGCAGAAAATAATTATTTCAGTTTTTTTTTCCAAGCAATATTTCAAAGGAAAGTAAAGTAAATGACACAAAGGTTGTTGAGGACAAGGAGGAAAACCACAACAGTGCTCCAGCAGCAACTACAGCTAGCAGATATGCAGGTGTGTTTGTTTATTCAGCACTTGTGATAGCAGGTAGGCTAATGTTAACGGGTTTGTTGGTAACACTGCCACCACACCGTTAGTGTTTAATTAGGTTATATGTTTCAAGTGTGTTTCTGTGTGTGTGAGTGTGAGTGAGTGAGACCACCTCAGGAGGTGGTCTCCGTTTGGTTCACATCAAGTCCGTGTTACAGTTCGCTTAACCCGTACAGTGTGGACACAAAGTGCTCCAGGTTCGCTTCACCTTTTGCCATTGTATTTTAGCCCTCTAGGCTTGCCATAGAGAGATCACATGCTATTGCGCTGGGACTCTTGAAAAAAAAACAAATAGACAGAACCATGGTTGCTGGTAACAATATGGAACTATAGTAAAGAAGACTGAGGCCCCCATCAGAGTTGAAGTGGATCAGAAAGAGAACTGAGTCTTCTTTCAAATGAACTCACAACATGAACACAAAAAGAACGGAGTCCCTTTTCTGTTGGTCCATTTTTTGGTCCACTTTAAGAGGACTGAGTTTGGTTCGTTTAAAAAGGACTATATGTGAAAGCACCCTTCAGATCCTCACTTTTCTTCGGGGACTGTTAAACAGCAGTGTGTCCCCATCTGCATTAAAGGCTTACTGTACGTGGTAGCAATTGTAGTGTACCACAACACCATGAATGGCATCTTTTCAGGGTCCCTTAGGCGTATTACTGCCTTTCAGAGGCTGGGCCACTGGGTGGTAGACATTATAACCTTTGCCTAAAGTCAAGTAGTGGCATATGATGCCTGTTGGGTCCTTGAGAAAGGCTCTTTGGATAAAAATGTCTGCCATAAAAAAAATATGGTGCAGTATTTGCAATAAATTTCACAGTTTTACAGCCATCATCTTTCCAAAGAAGCTTCTCACTGAGCTGGCACACGTTCCAACTGACAAGGAATCCTGGAAGTTATCTGGGATAAATAGAACCAAAATTGCATACATAATGAGCAATATTTCATATGCCTCTATGTTTAAAAAGTATGGATTCATTTTGCTCCAAATATTGTTCAGAAGTTAAGAAATTGGTATGCAAATTAAAACAAACACAACATGTAAAAAGACTAAACATTGAAATAATTAAATCAGTTATGAGAGTAGCTAGGCTGCTGAGTCATACAAGATTTCATGGATCATGACATGTCATATTGTGCTGAAAATATTAACAGTCAGCACTTTGATGTGTTAATGCAGCAGGATGCAAAATAATAGAGAACTAAAGAAACTGCAGGATCACAAACAGTGTGAAATTACTTAGTATGTCATTGTACTGACAGAGTGAAAACACTTGTCACTTGCCTAAAACCCAGAAACACGTTTTGTTCTCTTTATCCTTTCTCTGTTAGCATTCTGTTTCCTGTATCCTTTCACAATTCTCTTATTTTACTCTGCCTGACCTTTTCATTTTCATCCTTCCTTGCTCCTTTTTTTTTAAATGATGCCACTCCTTCTCCCTTTTTTCCCTCTCTGCCTTTCAGGATTTCCCTTGGACTGCTACTGCAGTACAGTGTTGCTTGTGTAGCAGCAGAGCTCTGCATCTGATTTTGATACTCTTTAAACTTTTATCACTCACCAGAGCTACTTGCTGCAACACATTTCCACTGCATGATGCTTCAGGTGTCCTCAGAACAAAACTCACTGGACTATTGCCATCAAAAAATACTCTTCTATTTTTTTTTAATTCCTCTGTAATGGAATATTAGTGTGTAAAATTGATATACACTATTTTGATGAGGGGGCTGATGGTGTTTGCTTGTGAAATGAAGAAGGCAGTGGCTTTGCAGGGTACACTAACTTATTTATTTATTTATTTCACCACATGTCTCACATTTGCTTTGGCTTAGCATCAGCTCATAGCTCATGCTGACTGATCTGACTGTGCTCACATACACACCAGTAGATTTACAGAGCTTACCCAGTCAATGAGACATCAGCAAGCATTGATACCTGAGAAACAACTATAAATCTTTCTGATAAGGTGATGAAAAGTTCTGTGATGAATCCCAGGTACAGAGAGCCCCCACCTCCCAAATCACCAAGGGTCAATGTCACAGATCTCAATTAATATATAATAACACACACAAACATGCACTTGACTTGTTTTTAACAACTAACTTTAAAATGAAGAAGGGGAGGCTTGTTTTTGTGTAAATACCATGATTTCACTGTTGATGTCTTGGTTATGATGTACCTGTACAAAGTATCATGCAGCCAGTTTCCCAGACAAAGAGCAGTACTGTGTTCAGAGAAAAGCATGAGGAAGCGGAAACGGAAGGTGGAGGCAGTTAGATCAACATCTGCCTCTGAGCTCCAGCAGCTGGAGGAGTTTGTGCACCACTGCCTTTCTTTTCAAGACACAGTGATAGTCAGAAACAGGATGCCATATATGTGGGTGAAGATGAAGAAAGGTCAGCTGAAATTCATATTTATATATAAACATTTTGATGAATAAACCTGCACACTGTTAAAGAATTGAGATGCGCAAGAAAATTTGAATTCTGATTATATTATTTATTTATTTATTTTTAATGACCAATTGATTCTGAATTAATTATACAAGATTATTCACTTGCTCTTGGGGGCAGCCATGGCCTGAAGGTTAGCGAAGCAACCTTGGGCCCAAAGGGTCACCAGTTTGATTCCTGGGAGCAGCAGGAAAAATATAAGAGGAGTTGAATGAACAGCACTTTCCCCTTCCTCTGTATCATGGCTGAAGTGCTCTTGAGCAAGGCACCTAATCCCCAACTGCTCCCTGGGTGCTGTAGCATAGCTGCTCACTATTCTGAGTATGTGTGTGTGTGTGTGTGCTCATTGCTCACATGTGTGTTCACTGCTTCATATGGGTTACATGCAGAGGAGAAATTTTGCTGCGCTTGAGTGTGCATGTGACAAAATAAAGGTTTCTTCTTCTTCCTTAACATTATTAAATGAACTGCCTCATAAACATGGTGGAAAATACTGCTAATATTCATAACATGACAAAACTAGCAAATGGGTAGCAAATGAAAAAACAAACAAACCTACAATTACAATTGTCACAGACTACAGTGTTCAAACTCCAAATAATAAATTTTTACCAGTACTCGTAAAAGGGATCATGCCCTATTACACAGTAACAATAAGGTTTGCACATTTCATGATTGTAGTCTGAGGCAGAAAGTTGCACAAACACCACTATTAGTTACGTTATTGTTGTTACCTGAATGTCTTATTTTTAAAATAATTTTATTTGTCTTTTTCATTTTGTTCTAACATTTACAGTCAGCTACACAGAGATACATAATTACAGCCAGTAGTGGCTATGAGGATACAAAAGAAACCCAATGAAGAAAGTGAAATGTGTGAAGCCAAATAACTTTGTTCCCTCTAGTCTGTTTATATCACATAAAAACTTGCTCACACATAGCTTTCCTTATGTCAAGCATACCAGTGCATTTTGCAAACACAGCAGTCATGGCTCTGTGGTGTGCCTCTTGTTAGATTATTTCACCTAGTGAGAGTCATTATGCTACTTTCCATGTTCTCAGAATGCACAGTGTTAAATATTTAAAGCTATTTGTACTGTAGAAAACATTCATTAGTCATGGCCAGCTGCAATCGTTCACACTGTTTTATGATACAGTACTTAAAAAAACAATTCAGATCTGATTAACAGATAATATGTAAAGCTGCGTGATAAGCTATTTCTTATAGCGAATTCCTTATGCCCTTAAATGTGTATTTAGGATACAGATGCCAGTTAGAAGAATAGAAGAATATGTGAGAAAGTCATTAGAAGTATTCAACAAGTTCCAAGACAGCAAGGCTGTTTCAAAAATAACATTCCTGCAATGTTTTAGAAGTACCTGCTGATGGAGCATTACACACACACTGTGCCTTATTTAACAAGCTGGATATGAATGAATTTATTTGTAAATAATTTGCAGGAGCATTTACACAAGAAATATGGTGTTAATGAAAATCTTGTTATTTTGTAATAATTTTTGTAACCTTCAAGAGCTTCTGATTTTGTGCAAATTTATGTGGAAGTGTGACGTCAGTGAATGCTTAGAACTCCGAATCCCAGAATGCACAGCAGCCTTCCAATATGGCCGCTGCCCGACGCGCAGAAGCAGCGGAGCTCTAAGTTATC
>JAOTRR010000024.1:9719278-9731250 GCA_028570945.1 Gogo arcuatus
ACTAGTGATCCGCTAACGTCACAGGCGGATATCCGGTTTCAGTGCATATGGCTGCGTCAGAGGTAAGCCTATTTTTAGCAACATTATAACTTTTAAAATGGATAAATTGTTATAAAATTTTATTTTTAATTTAAACATGTGGTGGGGCACATCAGGGCACTTGCAAACGGAATTTATTTTTGGGTTTTGTTTGACTTTAAGGTCATACAGCAACAGACAGACAGGAGTATGCAAATCAGGAGTATGCAAATAGGACACTGCAAATATACCACCCTAACTTCTTGAAACCATGGAAAAAGGTGGTCTCTGTTGCTCTGGCAATGGTGGTTCCCAAGTGGGAGGAGTGGGGACCAGAAGTAAACCTAAAGTGTGGCTCAATCTATCCCAGTCCCCTGTGGAGACCATCCACTCTCCATCCCCTGGAGTGGTTTTATGCATCCATGCCCTATCATTTGCTTGAACACAAAAAAGTAGTCTGGGAAGCATTCCAGGCTAGAGTCAACATGGGTAATTAAGTTCAACTGTCACTGGTCCAGCCTTGTGGTCCTTGTGCTTAAGATGAATAGGGACTTTACACAAGTCAATGCAATCTAAGTTTGATGCACATTGACTATTCAGTCAGTTAAATGTGGTTCACGTTTATTCAACACTCGATTTTCTGTAACTAAGGGATATCGGGATATCGGGATATCTCCTTGACACCAATGTCCTGCAAGAAAATGGTCTTTTCCACAGCTTTGGGGTACACCACTTTGCCACTCTTCCCTTCAGTATTTTCAGGGCCCCAGCCACATTCCAACACTTCATGGACCAGTTGCTCTGCCCTCACACTATGTATGCTGCTGCCTAGATCATATAATAATATACAGTAATGACTGGCAGTAGCACATATTTTACCTGAGGCAGTCCTAAGAGCATTGATACAGGTGGTACTCATGGCAAATCAGGAGAAAAGTGCAAGAGGAAGTATAGTTCCACATGGGTCATAAGTAGGTGTGTCCCCAAATTAATAAGACATCAGCAACTAAAGCCTGCCTAAGACCCAAGACCAAAAAGGAGGTGAAGCAGTTTTTTTGGGACTGGCTGTCTGTTAGGTTTGTATCTAACAATTCAAATGTCGCCAGTCCCATGAGTGACCTCACTAAAAAGAGAGCACCAGACCTGATCCAGTGGAGAGAGCTATGCCTTCCTCAGGTCAAAGATACTCTTTACAGTGGGCTGCTTGCTTTAAATAAGGATACTTCAAACAGGGGGTTTGGAGAGGGTGGAATGGTACAACGCATCAGCCACAAGCTCTCCATAAAGGAGGACCAATATAATACAATAGAGAAGGAGTGCCTGGCCATCAAGCAGGGGGTCCTTACCCTCTTGCCCCACCTGCTGGGACTGGCCTTCACCCTCTTTTTGGATCTCATCCCGCTCCAGTGCATCTGCCACCAATGCTCCAAAGTGTGGATCACACTTTGGTATCTGGATCTGCAGTTGTTAAGTTTGAGTTGGTCCAAGGCCGGTGGCAGATTTCCTCCTTTGTTGGGGCAGTGGGGGGTTTTGCTGGCTGTGAATGCAAGGAAAGAGAAACTGTGAGTTGCAGAGGATGAGTAGGTAATGAAAGAGTGGTAATGCCTGTGTTTGGTTAATAATGAGTTGTATTTATAGGTAGTTGCTATGTTGCTGTGAGTGTCTTCTGACCTGCAAGAGAGAGCCGCTACCAGGAGAACTGACAGTGACCTTGACAGTGAAAAGGCTGATGACAATGGAATGGTTGTGTATTGTTTGTGTCGATTTTTGTCAGTAATGATTCACTTTGCCTCCTATGTCTTCATTCCCTTGGCTGCTTGCCTGGGTTCGACATGTCTTCAGTGCAGCCATATGGAGCTTTATTTTTGAACAATGAGAAATTGCTCATAATCTGAAATTTTGATTAGCCCTCTTCAAAATTAAAGAAGTGAGAAATAGTTTAGTCAGCCAGTGAAAAATAGTTGCCCTATTACTTTTTTAACAGGTGTTCTGTTTTGTGTCCACCACTGTGAACCACATTTTCTCTCTCTCTCTCTGTTTTGCAAATGTGTACTCTTAATTTTATAATTAAAAGCACTCTATGTCTAAACAATTTTGATTCATAAGTAATCAGCATAAAATTGTAGACAAACATAAATGAACCAATAACCAATTAGCAACAAGTGCACATAACTCGATCAAACCAAGGGGAAAAAAACAATAAAATCAATACAAAAAACTGACTAACTTAACCTAAACTAACCTAAATCTATGTAGATTTGATACCAAATAACATAACATACATATTTCTAATAAACATTATGAAAATGAAATTAAAGCATAATTTTATCAAAAAATGGATTTTTGTCAAAAGCATGCAGGTTTGCCAGGTGCAGATTTAAACAGGCACAGAAACACCTAATGCTTTTTCACAAGCTTTTTCACAAGAATAAATATACAAGCTATTTTCTGTTAGAGATCTCACAAACAGACACACAAGATTTTAATAATAGGCCCGAACAACAACATTTTGCTGGACCAGACATTTTATTTCTGGAGATTTTTTTAGACGTCAAAACAATCTATTGTCATGCCTATGTGTGCTCGAAGCAGCTCGAGCGCTCGCGCGCGCGCCTCTGGAACTAATTGGTATGGGAAACACTTGTTGCCGATTAGAGCACAATCAGTGCGCGCTTATAAGGACGCTGACTACACGCTTAAACTTTGCGAAGTATTGCGTTCAACCTTCGGACCATACCAAGCCTTTGTTTATTGTCTTTGTATTCCTGGTTATCGGCTCACGTTCTGTATTTTGGTTTTCCGATTTAGTCTCTGCCTAGTCTAGTCTGTTAGTGCATCTTATGACCCTTGCCTGTCTTCTGTTTTGGATTCAGCCTGCCGTTTTTGGATTTGTATGCCTGATTATTGTTTTTACAATAAACTCTTCCTGCACATACATCCGTCTACAGCCCCAATACATGACATCTATGAATCTTAGAATGTATAGACGACAAATAAATTCTTTATTTTATCATTATACAAGCCTGCTACAGAGTTGTTAGATTAAATAACAAGCAACTATGAAACCAAGCATTTCTAACAATTAGATGGCTATTGATAGCTAACTTAGTAATGTTTAAGTCAAATATATGAATGTACAAGGACAAACCTCACAGTTCTCCCTGTGCCTGTGTGACATGGGTTTCAGATGAGTATTCCACTTTCCTCCCAAACCCCATAAATATGCAGTGAAGGATTGTATATAAATAACTATATATTTAATATATGTAAATATATATTATGCCAGGAGGTGGATTGCCTACTTAAAATCGCCCTGTAGTGATCTCTGGGGTGGGTGCGGAACACTGAAGCACAGGGCAGGCGGATTTTTAGTGTCTCTTTGTTTATTTTCAAGAAAAAGAATTGCCTTTCAGCGTAAGTCAACGAGACCTAGCATCAGCACACTCTTGAGCTGGGAGAACTGCCTCCTCTCGGCTCTCTTCCCCTTATTAGCCCTCGGCCGTCACTGAAAGACACACACACACACCACATCAATTAGACACAGGTGTGATCGTTTCGCCACTCACCTTCCCCGGCCTTGCCCTCCATTCACAAGCACCCCTGCTGCCACATACCCCCACCGCCTGACTCAGGCCAAGGAGCTATCCGGCCTGCAGCTGACCCAACCCCCCCCCCCCAACGGGAACGATAGTCCGCTACCACCATCTGTTTCCCCGGAACTTGAAAGGCTGGCGGGCTAGATACCAACAGGTGAGTCGCGCATTGGCATCCTTCATGCGGTGGAGCCAATGGAGCGGGGCGTGATCCGAGCACAGGGTGAAAGGGCGCCCCAGCAGGTAGTATCGGAGGGTGAGGACTACCCACTTGATGGCCAGACACTCCTTTTCAATGGTGCTGTAGTTTGTCTCTCGCACAGAGAGCTTGCGGCTTATGTACATCACCGGTGCTCCTCCCCCTCCACCATCTGGGACAGAACAGCCCCCAGCCCTCTGTCCGACATGTCTGTCTGCAAAATAAAAGGGAGAGAGAAGTCAGGGGAGTGTAAAAGTGGCCCCCCGCACAGTGCAGCCTTTACCTTAGTGAACGCCTGTTGGCACTGCTCCGTCCACTGGACCGGATCTGGTGCCCCCTTTTTAGTGAGATCAGTCAGCAGGCTGGTGACATCCAAATAATTAGGCACAAACCTACGATAGCCAGCCAGCCCAAGGAACTGTCTCACAGTCGCAATGGCTGCGGTCTTGTCAATTTGGGGACACACCTGCTCATGACTCAAGGGGAAGCCCAGATATCGTACTTCCACCTGCCCAATCGCACACTTTTTTGGGTTAGCCATGAGCCCCACACACTTCAAGGACTCCAGAATAGTCCTGAGGTGTTTCAGGTGCCGCAGCCAATCATTGCTATATATGATATCATCCAGATAGGCCACAGCACAGGTGGCATGCGGCCGGACGAGTTTTTCCATGAACCCCTGGAACATCGCGGGAGCCCCGAATAACCCGAACGGAAGGGTGATGAACTGGTGTAAGCCAAACAAAAGGCCATTTTCTCTCGGATAGAGGAGTCAAGGGGATCTGCCAATATCTCTTTGTTAAATCCAGTGTCGAGTAAAAACAAGCAGTGCCTAACCAATCGAGCAACTCATCAATGTGAGGCATTGGGTACGCGTCACATTTAGACACCATATTGACCTTTCTGTAGTCCACACAGAACCGGACCAACCTGTCGGTCTTGGGGACGAAGACCACCAGGCTGCTCCAGTCGCTGTGCAACTCTTCGATTATTCCCATCTTGAGCATGGCCTTGAGCTCGCCCTGAACCACAATTGTTTTGTGTTCAGGTAAGCGGTAGGGGTGGCTCCATACCACAACTTCTGGGGGCGTCTCGATGTGGTGTTCTATGAGGTGAGTGCAGCCGGGAAGGGGCAAGAACACATTAGAAGACTCCGCTTGCAACTTGGCAACCTCCGCAAGTTGGGACAGTGAGAGATGGTCTCCAAAGGGGACTGGGGTGGGTTGAGCGATTACTTTTATTTTTACCTCCGGCCCCAACTCTGCCCTCTCCAGAAGTACCGATGCCAATGCACGGGAACCCCCTCGTTCCATAATTTAAGCAGGTTGAGGTGGTACACCTGCCACGCTCCGTCCATATCCTTTCGCTTCACCTCATAGTCTACGTCCCCAACTCGCCGTGTGACCTCAAAGGGCCCTTGCCACTTGGCAAGTAATTTAGACCTCAACGTGGGTAATAACACAAGCACTTGATCTCCCGGTGTGAATTCTCAAAGGCATGCACCCCTGTTGTACAGCTGGGCCTGACGTTCTTGTGCCTGCCACAAATTCTCCTGGGTTAGGTGGCTGAGTGTGTGGAGTTTTGTGCGCAGATTGAGAACGTATTGAATTTCGCTTTTCCTGTTAGAAGGTCCCTCCTCCCAATTATCGTGCATCAGATCTAGGACACTGCAAGGCTTACGCCCATATAGTAATTCAAATGGGGAAAATCTCATGGAGGCTTGTGGAACCTCCTGTACTGCAAATAACAGGGGCTCGAGTCATTTATCCCAATTAGGTGTGTCTTTGCTTACAAACTTATGAATTAAGTTTTTAAGGGTTTGGTTAAACCGCTCGACCAAGCCATCTGTCTGTGGGTGATAAATGCTTGTGCGGATGGATTTAACCCCCAGTAACTCGTAGAGTTCGCGAAGGGTGCGTGACATAAATGTAGTGCCCTGATTCGTCAGGATTTCTTTTGGAATCCCGACTCGGGAGCTAATTTTAAACAGTGCCTCTGTGGCATTCCATGCAGCAATGTTACACAGCGGCACTGCTTCCAGGTATTGCCTTGCACAGTCCACTAGGACTAAAATAAAGCAAAGCCCTCCTGCAGAATGGTCTAATGGCTCTATGAAATCCATCCCAATTCTTTCGAAGGGGGTCTCAATTAGGGGAAGAGGGCACAAAGGCACCTTTGGCATGGCTGCCGGATTCACCAGGTGGCATTCACGGCATGCGGCACACCACCTATGGACATCCCCGCGAATCCCTGGCCAATAGAAGTGGGCCATGAGACGGGTCACTGTTTTATCCTGCCCTAGGTGTCCAGCCATAGGGTTATAATGAGCTGCATGGAATACGAGTTCCCTACGGCTCTTTGGGACTAACACTTGAGTCATTTTTTCACCAGTTTGAGTGTCCTGCGTCACTCGGTATAACCTATCTTTAATTACTGAAAATTACTGCTAAGAGAGAGTAACATTTGGCTGGAGGGGTTGACTATCAGTTACTCTCACTTGGTCAAAAGCACGATGCAGAGCCTTGTCTCACGCTTGCTCCAAAGGGAAATCCTCGAGGGAATTCCCCAAAGAGAGGGGAGGGCAGGGATGCTCCTCCCTCTTTGTGTTGTTATGACGCGGGGATGAGATGGACGGCTCTGAGACGGCTTCCCCAGACAAAACTACACTGGGATCCCCCCATGATGTGCTACGGCAGGACCCACCCACCAGCACATGCTCCATTAAACTCTTAAACCCCAGCCAATCGGTTCCCAGAATTAGTGGGTAGGTAAGGAGCAGGTTAACCACTGCCTCTATACTATGTTTTATCCCCTGAAATTGGATGCGAACCGGCACTAGTGGGTATTCGTGAACATCCCCCGTGCACACACAGAACCTTCACCAAATGTGCTGTTCCCAATGCCTCACCGTAAATCAAGCTTTGGTGGATGGAGGTCTGATTACAGCCTGAATCCACCAACGCGTGATATGTATACCCTTCGATACTCACCGGTATGCGATACGCTCTAGCCCGATCAAGGGCGGTCTCTGGTGCATCGGGGATCCAGACCACTGCCCCCACCTACATCCCGTGGCACTGATCCTGGAAGTGCCCAGGCTCCCTGTAGCGCCAGCACACCGGCCCAGGCTTCACCTCTGCACTGTCAGAGCACTCATCACTCAAATGGAGGGGGGGAGAAGACACAGAAACATAAGGGGAGGTAGGGAGAGGGACACCACGGGTTCGGCAAGGTCGGCCCTCACTTCCGTGGTGCAGGGACGGGGGGAACTGGACGAGGCGGTAGAGAAGAAAGAGAGAGAAGAACCAGGAAGTCCGGCTACCACTGAAACCGCTGCGAGATGGTCCTCCGCCAGCGCAGTTGCTCGGTCCAGTGAGTGGCACTGGACCCACTCCACCGTCCCTCCTGGCAGCTGAGCGATGAATTGCTCCAGTGCCACCGCGTCGATGATTCCCTCAGCGTTGTGGTCTTCCGCCCTTAGCCACCACTGGCAGGTGTCCTGGAGCTGTTGGCCGAATGCAAACGGCCAGCCAACCTCTTCCAGGGTCAGCGCGCAGAAGCGCTGCCGGTGTTGCTCTGGGGTGCAGCTAACGCATTGCAGGATCGCTTGCTTCAGGTCAGTGTAGTCCAGCTTGTTGTCAGTGGGGAGTTGCTGAGTGGCGAGCTGGGCCTCCCCGGTCAGTAACAGCAGTGGGTGTGCTGCTCGCTGCTCGACTGGCCACCCCCATGCCTCTGCAGCTTGCTCAGAGAGCACCAGAAATGCCTTCGGGTCATCGTTTGGCCCCATTTTTGTCAGAGTGACATGGGGGAAGCCTGCAGACATGGCAGCTGAAGTGCCCACCGTACGCGAGCAGGTTCCGGAACGCCTGATGATCCTCCTGCTGGGCCTGCAGCAAGGCTTCAAAGCACTGCTCCTGTTCTTGGCGTAGCATGAGCAGCGCTTGGTGCTGGTTTTGCTGGGCAGTGGCGAGGGCATGGACGAGGTCCTGAAAGGATGAGGACTCCATGCAGGCGGTTCCGTCCAGTGTACCAGGTTTTGGCACTAGTGTAGTGGTCTCTGGCTGGGTTCGGAACACTGAAGCACAGGACAGGCAGGTTTTTAGTGTCTCTTGGTTTATTTTCAAGAAAAAGAATCGCTTTTCAGCGTAAGTCAACGAGACCTAGCATCAGCCCACTCTCGAGCTGGGAGAACTGCCTCCTCTCGGCTCTCTCCCCCTTATCAGCCCTCGGCCATCACTGAAAGACACACACACCACATCAATTAGATACAGGTGTGATTGTTTCGCCACTCACCTTCCCTGGCCTCTCTCTCCATTCACAAACCGGTGCTTGACCATGCCCCCGCTGCCACACACCCATACACGTAAAGTAACCATGTGTGTGTGGATTGTTTTCCACCTTGACCAGTATAAATCAGTTAATGAGGGTGAATGACTAAATTAATACTTGTCAGTGTTAACCTCATAGTTAAAAATAGTAAAAAGTCTAAGAACTCGATGCTCAGAGCACTGTTTTTGCTGAAAGCAAGTGACTTGCTTGGTGAGTGTCATGCTTACTAAGCTGCATAATACTGCATTACTGCATGCAGATGCAGTTCAAGGCTGGGGGGTACATGACATCTGGCAATAGCAGAATGTGCATAATCCAAGTGTCAAGATTGCAAACCATAGTAGGTCTTCCTGAAAAATGTTCAGAGTCACTGACCCCAGATGCTTCATCTATTCATCAGTGTGATGAAATGTACCCTCTGTCTCCTTATTAGGTTTCCCTCTTTGTGCTTTCTGTGAATAATTTAAGACACTGGCGTTACATTTCATCTGTGAATATGATGCAAGCGGGGCATATGGAAAGACTGTGAAGTTCCTTCACAGAGAAATGCAGTTACATGCATAAGTCCCCGAATGATATGTAGGTTGTGGACATACCTCCTTAGGCAGGCTAAATGCTGCGCTGGTTGCATGAATACACAAATACTGTTTATCTTCTGCTGCATCCCTCTATTATGCAAACAGACACGCGCACACACACACACACACACACACACACACACACACAGATGGATGTCCCTCAGTCACTTTTTACAAGGCTGAAATGAGCCATTGGTGAAAGATTGCTGTTATTTCAGTGATCCTGTACCTCTCTCACCCACCCTTACTCTCTCGCTTTCATTCTCCTCTCCTTTCACATATCTTCTCTCTCTATTACGCTCTCTCTCTCTTCACCCCTTCTCTCTGCACTTCTCTGCTTTCATCACACTCCCTCTCTCAGTCTCCATTTCTCTGTCCTCCAGGCACTGCGATCATGCCTCATTCTCCTCTCCTTCGCTCTCCTTCACTCCTCTCCTCTCCTCTGCCTGTCTTTTTTCATTCACACGTTCCTTCATCAAGCGGGTGTTTCTTCCAAATCAGCACTGCACTGGCCAAGCTGCGCCCCACTAGTTTTGGACAAAAAGCGTTTAAAAAATCTTCCTTTGATCTCTGTCTACTCAGCACTTTCTTCAATAGGAAGCTGGATTGAAAGGACATGGTTTATGGTTTAAATTTTGCGTGTCCTAACCTTGCCTCTCTGTGAATCTCTCACTTCATGGGAAAGAGTTTGAGACTGTCCTTTTGCTAAAAATCTGTAGCCATTTCTGACAGGCAGTCTTATTGCAGTAGTCAGGGAAATCCCCTTACCTTGGTATCCTAAGGGGGAGGGGGAGACTCACTGAAGCAGAAAACATAGTAGGTTAAAAATAGGGGAAAAGAAGAAGACTAAGAAGAAGGAGAAGAAAAGAGAGGAACAGAGGGAGAAGTGGAGCAGAATCAGAAGAAGAAGATATAATTTGTTGTCAGGGACTGGAACGGCTTAGTGTCCCTAAAGGGGAGAGAGTGAAAGCGAGAGAGAGAGAGAGAGAGAGAGAGAGAGAGAGAGAGAGAATCACAGTAAGTCACACACAAGCAATGCTGAACGCAGCATGTGCCACTTCAGAGACTCGGTCGCTTTATGAAGACAACTATATTCTCTGAGCACGGGAACCTCCAGGACATTCCATCATCTCTGTTTCTTTGGACACACAGAAGGACGCAGAGCAGATGAGACATAGACATCACTGTCTTCTCTTAAACCTGCAAGCTCTGAATCAGCATCAGCAAGTTCCAGCTCGGACCTTGTGAAGTTTTTGCCACTCCATCCTCTTCTGCCTCATTCTGCTCCTGTTCAGGGATTTAGTCAGTTCGCTTCTAGCCATGCAGGTGTCCTTTGCTTGCACAGATCATGGGCTCAAGGCGCCACGGAACAATGAGCCAACCAAGCAAAACACAGCGAGTCCGAACACAACAAGTGCAGCCCGGGCTCGGTTCCGCACAGTGGCGCTAATCGCTCGAAGCCTGGGATCCTTCACACATCGCCACCACATCTCACTGAAGGAGTCCACAGGCAAACTCACTGGCATGAAGTACAGGTATGGCACATGTCTATTTTACAAGGCAACACCACCAATCCTAAATTTAACCTAATCACATTGGAAGTACATATATAAGCTCTACAGGAATTAATTAGTCATCAGAAACTTGAACTAGTTTTTTACTGCTATATGCTTTCCACTTTATTACTAATATGTACACACACTTTTAATGTCACTTTTACCTAATTGGTCTCACAGAGACTCTTATTTCTTCTGTGCCAGAACTATCTAATCAGTCTTTTTCCTCTCTCAATGACCTGGTCTCACCTGTAAGCCAAACAGTGCTGGAAAATATTATATTTTTAGGTGGTTTTATGCCAGATTCTATGCCTTCACACTCATCCACCATTCCAAATACAGATGCTTTAATTTTCCATACTTCTGTTCAACAATGATAGCGTGGAGTAATATCTATCATCATTACTGCATGTTACTTAATAACACAAAGAGCTAAAGACATTCCATATTGTTTTTATTAATAAAATCCCACAAAATTTAAAACGACTCTATTCCCATATTCAAACTTGCTGTGAGCTGCATCCTATATTATTAAACCTTTTTTTAAAAAAAAACACTCTTTACTGATAAACTGTAATAATGTGGGAACTATAGCTGAAATGCACTTAGTTTAGTACTTGATGTGTCAATGCAAGTGGAAACCAGTGGGTCAGTTAAGACTTAATACACACTCAACAAAGATTACTCTGAGATGTAAGAGAGGATATACAGGCTGTCCCAAAAGTTTCTGTACATGGGGAAATTAACACTTTTTAACAAAATGTAACTTTAATTACAAAACATCTCTACATGATGAGTTGTCTCTCCCACTCATGATGAACTCATGTTACCACATCATGTTATGCATGTAATTGCACTTTGAAAGCATTTAAATGATCTTTGTGCTGTAGACATGAGAATGATTTAATATGTTCTTCTTTTGTCGAAGGCATCGTAAAGGCTATCTGAATATATAAATATATATATATAAACTAAGTATGAAAAATTTTGGAAGACATTTTGCTAAAAGGTGTTCATTTCCCCTATGTGTGGAGACTTTTGGGACACCCTGTAGATTCCTAATTAATTAAACAGGAGCACACTAGAAAATGGAGTGGTAAGAAACCTCTCGTCTATCTTGAGCCATTCTGCTCACTGGCTATGAGACAGAGAGAGAGAGAGAGAGTGAGTGAGTGAGTGAGTGGGGGGGACAGAGTGAGGGGGAGGCATGAACTAATGGTTTTTCAAGTTGGAATAATTCATTGTGGTGTGCAATCTGTCAAGTGGAAGCACAACATTACCGTAAGCGTGCAACTCAACAGTTTCCATAACAACATGGTGGTTGCTGATGTGCATCATCAATCTCAAATATTTACTCAAATATTAATTTAGAAAGAAGTTTAATTGGTTAGTTTAATTTTGCTCACCCTGTACTGAATTAACTTTATGGATATCAGTAGGTATTGCTGTTTTGTAA
Source organism: Gogo arcuatus (assembly GCA_028570945.1). Taxonomy (NCBI): domain Eukaryota; kingdom Metazoa; phylum Chordata; class Actinopteri; order Siluriformes; family Anchariidae; genus Gogo; species Gogo arcuatus. Next base: position 9,731,008 of record JAOTRR010000024.1, read on the forward strand.
GGCCTTTCTTAAGAGTTTACTGCATATGTCTTACTGTGCAGATTTCATTGACCCAGCATTCTAAAACACCAACATCGTAATGTTGTCAGTTTACTTAAAATTAGAATGAATTGAGAACTTTCTAGAAACTTCACAACATACATAGGGACAACACACCAACCCAAAGTTGGGATGTTAAAAATTATTCATTCTTTCTTTCTTTCTTTCTCTCTCTCTCTCTCTCTCTCTCTCTCTCTCTCTCTC
>JAOTRR010000024.1:9796517-9808560 GCA_028570945.1 Gogo arcuatus
GCGGCCATATTGGAAGGTCGCCGTGCATTCTGGGATTCGGAGTTCCGAGCCTTCGTGGACGTGACAATTACAGGGCAAATGATTTTACTTGCCTGTGGCGATGGCGGTTTAGGGACACTGTTAAAACAACAACAACAACAACAACAACAAGATTTCAAGAATAAAGTTGTAATATTTTGAGAATAATGTCATAGTATTTCTAGAAAAAATTGCATTGTTTTGAGAAGAAAGTCATAATACTATGCCAATGGCACTTATGAGAGCAAGAAATATAAAGAAATACTTTACAAAAAGAAATACTTTACTTCTTTAGATTATTATTATTATTATTATTATTATTATTACTGGAACTTTAAAAAGACTGTGCAAAAACTTATGTTTATTTAATAGAAAGAACGAGACAGATTTGGAGACAACTGTCTCTTTTTTGAAGGAGAACACATAAGCAGTGGTCTCCTTCAAAGCTACTGATACTCCGAATCATTCAGTACAGCAGTCCAGCACACAATGTCTTATAGCATAAACACTCACCATAAGGCTTAAGGCACTGGGTAAAGTGCACTATTAACACATAAAATCAGATCTAGTAAGTGCAGAGTGCCATATTGCATTGCATTAATAATAAATTGTTCTGATAAATCTGCCTTTAGCCCCTAACGCAGAAAGAAACCAAGGGCCCGGCGAAGAAAAGAAGCAAGAGGAATCAGCGTACCAGGAACCAATGGAAAAAAGGCTCTCAAGAAGCTGTTTAAGGATAAGCAGGAAAAGCTAGAGGAAATAAGGAAGAGGCTGGATGCTATGAAATATTGATCTCGTCTCCTGGCGCTGTTGAAAGAGATTGATGGTTTGCTAACACGTGTTCCTGCAGCCATGCTTGTGAGTCATTCTGAAACCAGAGGTGAGATTTTCCCCATCTTCAAGTTCTACACCTTAACGGTCACAAGAAGCACAGTTCTGTAATCAAGATGCTAGAAATAACCTGAGTAATATGAAATACAGAGAAACTGGTCTGATTCGAAAAGGTTCTGTTCTGTTTCCTTATATTTAGCGTGCTTGCTTTTAACTATAAAAGATCCAGTAAACCAATATCATGTTAGGACTTTGATAGATCTCTGACAATAAGCTAGGATTAGAAGCCTCATTGCAGACAGTTAATGTGTCACACATTTATTTGATCTTACCTATATCTTGCTTAGTATTTAGCAATATATAGAACAGGTTTACTTTGATATTTTGCTCATGTAGCTACAGTTTTTCTTTTTATTTCAAATTTATTTGTACTCAACAATATATGCTACCATCTTTATACTTGTATTAAACCGAAATCCAGAAAGGATGATTGGATAAAAGGCAAACTTGGTAGTCTGAGTTCATTTAATTTGAGCCTTCACTAAATAAGACTCCACAGACATCTCTTCAAGGAAGCTCTGCACTAAGGCAAGAACATTATATGTTCTAGTGTAGCTCTTTAAGAGACTGTCTCTTGGGCTTACGATTGAGTGTAACCTAGCTTTACCAAGCATCTACCTGGTACTACTAGGCTTAGATCAAGTTAGGATTACAACCATTTTTGGCACAAAGTACTTAATAATAAACTATTACTATAGCACTGTTCTGTATTGATGTGTTGCTGATCTTTACTGCAGTTCCTGTCACAGTGAGAAATCTGAGACTCGTTTACGAATCAGTTTTACTAATTGGCTGTACGTGTTTGATTGTCTCTTGCTAGACACTCATTGTATTTTTATAAATTGATATTATTATGTAAGTTTAGATAAAATAATAGTAAATATAGGTGAGCAATTAATGGTGGATTCTATATTATGAAATATCCACACCATATCAGGTTTGTTGTAACATTGATCTGTAACTACTGGCAAGAATTAGCTACTGTATTTCACGCAACACTTAGAATTACTGTCCAACTAACTACAGCCATTTTTAGCAAAAGGAAAATGTTTTACAGTACACTCAAAAGTGTTGTTCAACTAATTCCAGTAAGTTTTTTATCCTGTATAATAAACTAAATTGTCTCATAGAATGAATAACATTTAGCACTTAATTTTTCCAAATTTATTTTTCCAACCATCTAGCTATGGCTGAGAAAGAGGAAGTGCATGCTGTATACAAATACTAATTTATTGTAATCAATCAATCCATGAATCAATTATTATTACTACTACTACTACTACTACTACTACTACTACTATATCTTTATCATTCAATGATATTAAATTACATTTGAACTTCTCAAGTCGTTGCAGTCTGCTCTTATTTCAAGACTCAAAACATCAACATGTTTAGACAATGGTATAGTGAGAAACTGTGTTCCTTGTTATTAGATATGAACTAATGTATCAATAATCCTTTAAAACCAAACGTTGATTGATTCTAAATTTAACTTCAGTTTAATCTTAATCTTTTTGCAGCTATTTAATACACCAATTAATAATACAGTAATATCAATATATGATTCTGGAAAGGGCTAGTTTAAATATCCGGCATCCAACATGCTATAATCATAGCACATCAGCGGGACCCAAACCCTCATCTGGTGGGTGTCTGTGTTCTGGTCTCTCATAGAGACACACAAGACGAAGCTCCGCCTACTGACGTTCCTAATTGGTTGATTTGCCGGTCTTGTTTGCGCACTCAGCTTTATTATTGGCCGGTTGTGGTGCGTCATATTTATTCGATTATAGCAGCGCCAAACTCCTGACTTCGATTTTCAGTGCAGAAATAATGTATTTCTGTTAACAAAAGCTGGTGTTTTCACTTTGGTTCTGTTTATGTTGTTCTATCATATGCGCACATCTTTGCAAAAATATTTTTAACATCTCTTAAATTCCGTTTTGGTGAAAAACCGTGTTTCAGTGCGCAGGAGCTCCTGGAGTCGGCCTGCCGGTGACCCGGTTCTACAGAGTGGCGGTTGGTTTATCTATCACAGTCTCACAGGTGAGAGCTGGTTGTGGATCATCACATAATGACTCCTAGGACTCCAGAAATTAATCTTTCTTAATTTGTTAGCCAGCTAGCTAGTTTAGGTAGATAACGGCATTTTAGCTAGTTTGTTGCCTCAGTGTATCGTCCTTTCATCCTTATAGTGCACAAGGTTATTTTAGAAGAGTAATATGGACATAAATGTTAATACAGCATGTGTATGTGTGTGTTTCAGGTTCAGAAAATGTCGCTGTGGCGCCGCGTAGTTGATAAACAGAAGGTCAGCCATGATGCTAATGCTACGGGCGACAGTGTTTGTGCCGTCGCTAAGACTGAACGCGCTCTGCTGGGAGTTGAGGACTCTGTGAAGACAAGTCTGTCTCCTTCAAAACATCCCACAAAGGACCGCTTATTTCAACACACTCCAGACTCCACTGCAGGTGAGACAACCTTTTTTTTAATCTCTTTATACATGTAAGTAGATGTAAAGGAAACGTAAGTTGGGGAAAAAATGCAACAGAGTCTCAAATAATGCAAACAAATAGGGCATGGCTGGTGTAAATGAGCTAGCAGCTCTGTTTCAAGGGGGCTAGAAAATATACAATACAAAGCTCAGTTTTTGGTATCTGTCTTATTTGCTCTCAACAAAAGGCTTAAAGTGGAGAGTGTGTGGGGTTTTTTTTTTTTTAAAATGTAAACTTCTTTTGTAGGACAAAGAACATCAGAACCAACAAAGTAAAAATGCACAGAATGGTATGAAGTAGAGGCTGGGGCTGATTTCATCCTAGCCCAGACTGCAGTGGCTGTTGTGTTAGCTGATTACATTTTGTGAAATATCTCCTAGATTTTGTGTGCACTGTGGCTAATGAATCCCACTATTCTGATACACCCATAACATGTCATCAGCACTGATTGAGAAGGTGCACAGAAAATATAATGGGTATAATAAATATGAACAAAGTGGTATACTTCCTTGATCAGATTTTTCAAAATTGGTGAAATGCACAAGTAGACTAACCAAACATTGTTTAATCAAACTACACCAGTGTTTCTCAGTCCTCCTCCTGGAGCCCCCCTGTCCTGGATATCTTCTATCTATGCTTGCTCCAAACCAAACACACCTGATTGAAGATAATGTGATTTAACGTGCTCTTGATTAAATCAGGTGTGCTTGGCTAATCAAAAGTGCCACTGATGCCTTCAGTAAGGCAGGTAGAGTAGGGAAAGGTGGAAAACATGTAGAGCAGGGGGCCCCAGGAGCAGGCTTGAGAACTGGTGAACTACACAATGGGACAAACAATAGAACTGTCTTTGTGCATTTTGAATGGAAAAAGCTGGGTAATGGCAAACACAGCTTCTCTGTTTACTGTGCTTGCTATTTAGAGATACAATGTGATTACAGACTTGAAACATTTTAATGTAAAATATAGCAAATGGTGTTGCTAAATAGTCAGACAAATGAGATGGTGAGTTACAGCTCATTAAATTAGCACAATTTAAACTGCCGCGTGCGCATATAAGCATATGTAATAACCTGACATGGTAACTGTCTGCTTATTTGTAGGTGATATTAGAACAAAGTCACCAGTAGTAATGATGGATGTTCCTTTATCCCCCCTCTGTGGTTCTCCTTGCCATTGCCGAGCTTCAGGTTCATCTCTGGCTCAGTTAGAGAGCTCACGGCTTGTGCAGCTGCTCTCTCAAAGTCCCTGCTGTGGGAAGATGGGGCTCAAGCTCATCCACAGCCCTAACAAGGCCACCATCACTGTGGACCGTGCTACAGCACAGGTATAGTAACACCATGGGGTTTGCAACCCTACGAGTCTTACAGGTCACCATAGAATAACCATCAAAATGTGTTTAGACAGCACCATGCAACTCACAACATATACATGCATACATTTACATACATATGTCTGAGTATCAACAATAAAAATTAAAACAAATTACACATCCCACCAGCCTGACACATTGCACAGTTCCCTAGAATTTGCTATTTAATTTTTTATAGAAGCTTGAAAAAAGGTTTGTGGTGGGTTTGGTGTTTTTTTTTTGTTTTTGTTTTTTTTGTTTTTTTTTTGCTGCTGCATTGGTTTAGTATGCACATTGACACTCCTTGTGCCACCTTGTGCCTTCTGCCAGAGGGTAGAAGGTAATGCTCAGTGAAGGACATGAGATGGGTCAGCCACTATTTTCTGTGCTCCCTTGAGCATAAGCTGTTCATAAATGGACTACAGGGACTTGTATCCCTTTTTTGCTATGACCTTCATGGCAGTTTTAATAATTGAGGGAAGCTGAGCTTTTACCTGCACTGTAAAATTACCATACCATGCTTGTATCTTGTAAATGCTCAAGTTCTCCAAGATGGCTCAGTAGAACAGAACCATAAATTCCTGGCTGATCCTCTAGACTCTGATTAATTTTTTTTTTTTTTGATAATAATAAATAAAAAGCCTTTGTTTTTAACCTGGCATGTAGACCATCACTGTGAGCTTTCCAGGTTAATGTATTATCTATATGAGCACCCAGCATTAATAACAGTCCAGTGGATGATTTGATTAATAGTAGTGCCATGGATAATCACCAGACTATGGTCCCTTAAGAGGAAAAACAGGAGATGTTATTTGATCCCAGGGCCTGTTCAAAATGAGGTAGTTAATCTCAAAACACTCTACAAAGAGTAGAAACTAAGAATAAATCTAAACAGACTACTGGTCAGTCCCAGCTCTTCTAACAGGCAAGCTATGTAGGTTTGCTGTTGTACTAAATATCAGCACTATTTGAATCCTGCTTGTCCAAGAAAGTTAGTGGACTGGAACTAACTGTGTAGTATACCTTTCCATTTTTAGATGTCCAGGTGTCTGATCTACATACCTGAGCCACAGGCTCTTGATGGGTTTGAGACCCTTTTAAAGGGTGAAAAAAAAAAAAAAAATCCTTATTAGATGATGGTTCCTCATAATCAGCATCCAGCACATTGCCCTCAATCTTGAACATATCCTCATTTTCACTGATGTAAAGGGCTATTTACAGAGCCTCAGCAGCAGAAAGTCTTTGTGCTTGTCATTTTCCAACACACAGTATGAGAGAGCGCGTGCGTGAGCAATGCCTACAAGAGAGAGAGTGAGGCTCTGTCCTTGCTTCACCTAAACAACTTGTGTAACTTTGGAGCTACACCACCCAGCAGTGTATGTTGTGGAACCCCGCACAAAATTTAGTCATGAGGTATTAAGCTCAATGTTAACATCTCACAAATTACCCAAGGCTGTAGGTTAAAAAGGTATTATACCCAGCAGCTGTGTTTATTATAGACATGTTTACTTACATTTTACATGCAAGAAAGATGACTATGGAATTTTTCTTTTTGTGCACCAACCTATAGTTATGAAATGATCCATAATTTAACAGAGGTTATTGTCAACAAGTCTAATGCAATGTTATAATTTGTCAGAGTTAGCAGCTTGCTGTTTAAACATGTATACAAATGCAAGCTTGCAACAGTAAGCAGGATTAGTTATGTCTAATGCATACTTTCATAAAACGTAGTTTATCAACTTCATTTTTCTTCATCCAAAAACATGTAATGTTCAAGCCTGTGCCAAACAGCACATGTAAAATGATGTACTGAATGAAATCATGGGAGACACAATGTTGATGCAAGTTGCAGGTGTAAGACTTTCGATGTTGAAGCGTATGTGTGTTTGTAGGTGGTGGATGTGAATATGCAAGCCTGCAAGCTCTTGGAGTACACACGCAGTGAGCTGATTGGCCAAACGCTGACCTTCCTCCTGAAGACCAGTCAGATGAATGAGGATGTCTTGGGAGAAGAAAGCCTAGATTCTGCAGGCAATTTAAACACCATATCAGGAAAAGTGGTATGAACACTTGGGAGCTTTGGGGAGGAGGAATCAAGATCATTTTCCAAATAATAAAAGCAAATGACATGCATCATATGGGTTATAAAAAAAACTTAGTGCAATGCATATGTTGAATATCACAATGATAATCATGAACAGTGGGCATGAGGCAGGAATACACTCTGAATGGGACACCAGTCTATGGCAGGGAACTGTGCACACATTGCGGACTCCTTCACACCCAGGGCAATTTAACATAGCCAGTTCACCTACAGGCACATTTTTGTTAGGTAAGGGGAAACTACGAACCCATGTGAACATGAGGAGAATGCACAGCTGCCCACTGCTCTGGGTATGTGTGCTCACATCTCCAGATGGGTTAAATGCAGAGAGAATTTCACTGTGCTCTAAAGGTACATGTGACGAATGAAGGCTTAAAAAAAAAGAAAATCCATACACACAGTAGCAGGATCAAACCAAGGACCCTGGAGCTGTGAGGTGACAACACTAACCAGTGTGTGAGATAAAGGCAATGCAGATGCCACCCACAATAACTGAGCTCACAGAGACTCGTAAATCAAACTCCAAAAAGTTTTTTTTTTTTCCTCTGACAAGTTTGTCTGTATTGATGTTTGTTTATGTGGGTGTGTATGTATTTGTAATTTATCATTTAACTCTTAAGTGCAGTTTTCCCTCAACATTTCGTTTCCAAGTTGGAAACGTATGTCTCATTGTTTCTTGCAGATAACTGCAGTGAGTAAACCAGGCTCGCAGTTCCCCGTGTCCGTGTGGACATGCTCACATAATCACAAAACCTGCGTACTGCTTTTGGAGAGAGTGGAGAGGATATCGGCCCACTTCTCCTTCTCTGAAGAGGTTGGATTTTATTTGTTGTAGTTCATACTGTCTGGAATGATTGATCACACATCAAATTATTGGGTCCACACTACCATCTGCTTTAGCATACACACTTAATTTCAACCACATGAAGGTTTTGTTCTTGTTACAAATGTGCTTTGGCTCTTCATATTGGAAGCTACTAAATTATGGTTTTTAACTGCCCTTGTATTAACTACTTTTATATAATAAAATTAATAGTACGGGTGGGCAGTAAGAAAAATAGTGTCATGATATGTAAAGAAAGTTTAAGATGTCTTGTATTAAGACACCTTTTTAGGTTTGCTAGCAAAATACTGCAGTAGTGCCACATTAAAACCTACAAAAAACTGTTGCTTATAGGGTGGGATTCTCAGCTGTGACTCCACCTTTGCTCATCTCTGTGGTTACTGTGATGCTGTGGAGCTGATGGGGATTTCAGTCACATCTCTGATGCCAACACTTCATGTTCCGCTGCAGTGTCGTACCATACCAAAGGTCTGGAGCACTCTGATTTACAGCATCTTGACCAAAAGCATTTTTTGTTTCCTATGTGTGCACATTGAGTGTTCTCCTTTGTAGTACTTCATTGCACAACCTAATGTATATTGATAATTTGATGCTGTCATTAGAATGGCCTAAATGAGTAACAACCATTATAAATAACTTGTGTAGGCTTCATTTACTGTTATTAGATTGTAATTATTCAGGGTGTTCAAATTTCCACATTTACAGTAATTTTAACAGTGGAGCAGGTATGTGAATGTCCTAGCACTTTGTTTTTGTGGTGTACATAGATTAAATGACCGACTTGTGTCTTCTCCCATAGATAATGCGTGTGCAGAGGGTATGTGTACAGGGCAGGAGTACCACAGAGCTGCGTGTGTGTGTGCGACTGCGCACTGCTGTATCCTGTGGGAGGCCTTCGAGCAAGATGGGCAAATTCCTGTGTGCTGAACCCAGTGAAAATTCACATGCAGTACTCGTTGATGCAGGAGCAGGTCTGCATTTATGCTTTGATTCATTATGTCCATAGGCACAGCCTCATGGTTGACTAAATTACATGGTGCATTTTCAGGGGGGGGGTGTTTTCCAACTGCAGCCACAGAGTCACTGCATTTATTTTGTCTTCCTCTCACTAAGACACCATATAAACATCAAATAACATTAAACCATATCATAGTGCAAACCATCAAGCCCTTAATGAGCAGTGACCAGACTGCATTTGAGAAACCCTGCTATGGTAAATCGCTGCTTTGAGTGAACTTCTAACCTAATACACCAGATTTGACTAAAATTAAGGGTTCTGCATAGTCTACATTCCAACCTTCTGTTCTGTTGCTCTCTAGTTGTGAAAGATGGTGCTGGTGAAGGCATGTGCTCACCCCTCCCAGATGTGGTTTATTCTGGGTCACTATGGACTTTTGTTCCCTCCAGCAGCCTCCTGACACTCCACCCCAATGGCACCATTAACAGTATCAACAGCATTTACTGTCCCCTGTTGACAGGATATAGCATGACTGAGCTTCTAGGCAAGGTACTGCTCTAATATGCTCGCTGTCAAAAAAAAAAAATCAAAGAAAAGGAATGCATAAGTTACATCTTGGTTTATAAAACCTAAAGTGAAAGTTATGCACGTTTCGTTAACTTGTGCAATTTTGCTTAATTGCAAGCACTTCTTAAGTGTGGAATATATGTAACTAGATGGGTCATGTCACAAAAGCCATCTGTAATGTGTGTTTGTATCTCTGTGCATGTGTATAGAGGATCACCTTTGTGATTCCAGCCTTTTACGAGATGATGTGTGCCTTTGATAGAAGCCCCAGTCCCTTATCTTTTCGAGAAGTTGGCTCAGCATCCAGTTCTTCCAGTAGCAACACAGGTATATGCACCTTTCTCTGAGAAATCTGGTGTGACCTGGCAGATCACACTGGATTTATCACAGGTATTAGTACAGCTTTCATTTTCTTTGGTTAAATCAGTTACTGTTTGAAAGTACCCTGGACTTTTGTCTAGCCTCATGCCAAGTATTCCTGCAATAGACTCCAGAACCACCGTGACCCTGACCAGGATAAAGTGGTTCCTGAAGATGAGTGAATAGTTGAATACTTTAAACCAAATTTTTTTTTAATGTAAAAATTTATTCATTATTTAAATCGAAGCAGGTCTTAAGCCCATTTTACGGCCTTCAACTAATACGCATGCAAGTTGAATCCAAGTTACATTGGTGCATGCGCACAAAGAACGTTTTTGCTTAAGTCCTGTGTTTGTGGTATATTTCAGGCTGTAACTAAACTGGTCAGCGTTCTTACATAGAGCGATTCATACACATTGTTAAATGTGTAGAAAAATAGTCTGTGTGCAAATCCCCCTCCCCCCTTGGCCCTCAGTCTATAAGAATATAGAGTGGATATACAAAATGTCTACATGCAATTTTGTATTTAAGAAAAAACCCATAGAAACACTTTTAAAGGTGCTATATGTAAAAATTGACCACCTGTCAAATTCATACTCCACATTCCAAACAAATAATGTGCCCCTTTTGTGTGTGTGGGGTGGGCAGGGTCAGTCCACTACTGGGTTTGTGCAATCAACAGGGCAAGAATACACATGCAAAATTTGACCAAACTGCTGAAACACTGAGAGCTGGTCAAGACAATGCTGCTATCTTATAACCTTCACATGTAGCTTACATTATAGCTTGCTTAGCTCAGTTTTTAGCAAGAAATAGCTACAGTAAAGTCATATATTGACACCATTTGGAATGGTTTTTTTTTTTTTTTGGTATGGGTTGTGTTGTCCAAACAAAGTCAGTACATCTGGTTTGTTTGCAACATAAAATTGCCTGTTTGGTAGTTAGCTAGAGGACGAGCTTATTGAGCTAGGCATATACAGCTATTCTAACGACTATGAACCATATGTCAACAAACAGCTAACTTGGCAAACATATTAACATAGCCAATTGTATAACATTACTGACAATCTTTATATGCTATTGCAAAATAGTCATCATTAGCATTAACAGCTGTTCACTTACCAGGCTAGAAGAAACATTGAGTTCAGCATCAAACTTGATTCCTTTACTTGCCAAGAGCTGTCAAGTGGTGGAAAGCAACGCCTATGTTGACTCTTGTTTTGCATATCCACTTGTTAAGTCTGACACAAATAGCCATTTCTGGGACCAAATACTCTTTCAGTGTTGCCAACTTGGAGACTTTGTTGCTAGATTTGGTGACTTTTTAGACCACTTTAGTGACTTTAATCCAAAAAGAGATTCGTGACAAAGCTAGCAACTTTTTTCAGCATGTTAGTGACTGTCTTGAACTTGAGACAGCTCTCTAGCTCACATCACTGCTGCTGTTCTACAAGTTTAGAAAGCAGGTTCGCTTGACTCGCCATCAGTGTGCAACACCTGACTCCTTCATGCTCTCATTTTGGGCTGAGGGCAGACTGGATGCTACAGTGACTCGCTGTTGTGCTTTGAGGTACAAAGTGGTATTACAAGACAGATGGACTGGCCTGTCTCAGGGCTGTTATGCTAAGTTCAGTAGGTATCTCTGCAACACAAGACATGGATGTCTTGACATAATGTCAACTGTTATTTCTTCACATTCTATTTAATTTTGAATGTTTTAAACTAAAGTCTGTACAAATTTTTACATATGGCGCATTTTTTTAATGTCCTAGCAACCAACAAAATTCAAGTGAAATACAAAGTTTTAGTTTATAAAAAAAAAAAGGAAAAAACTTACAACCTAGTTGCACAAGTTTGCACCCCCTTTTATAATGGGCCATGTGTCTGCTTAGAATCCCATTCAACCTTGTGTTCAGGATCCATGTAGAGGATCTCATTGTTTAAAGGTATTGATCAGGAGGGGGTACAAAAGAACTTTCAAAACCTTGGAACACCGTGAAGGCCATCAACATTTCTCACAAAAATAACATCCAAACCCACCTATGTCATCCCAACTCATGTGGTAAAATGTGTTCTGGTCTGATGACCCTCTGATGGTAGAACTGTTGGCGATAATTCTAAAAGATATGTTTGGTGCACAGGGCTCGACATTTAACTTTTTAATCCACTTGTCCAGTCGGACAAGCAGCAGGATTTTTCACTTGTCCTGACCATAGCCTTTTTATTACTATGTATTTACTAGTTCAGTGAAAGTGGTTAAATGTTTATCAAAAAGCAGGTATAGTTATGATAAATCATTAAAGAATAATGATTATAATTTTTCAATAAAACTCAAGCTTTAACTGTAACAAACTATCCAGTGCCCCATTATGATGCATGTTATAACCCACTACCTGATATGCAATTTTAAGTTAGACTCACCCAAATTCAAAGCTTCTGGAGGAAATAAAGTTAA
>JAOTRR010000024.1:9823876-9835672 GCA_028570945.1 Gogo arcuatus
GCTTCATATTGTCACCATGTTTTCAATTCCTTTACTTCTGCTTTTGCACATGCTTATGTTCTTGTTTATCAACCTTGTATTTATTTGTAATCTTGCTCCTGCCATGAATAGAGACCATGATGCTAACGTGGAGTTTAATTTAACACCTTACCTTACATCTGTTGCCATAGGACATTTTAACAGCAAAACTAACAGGAGAGCACAGAGGTGAAGGCTCTACTCCGTGTTCTCGACGCACACAACTACAGTGTAATGAAAAATGTCACAAGGTGAACAGATGACCTCTAGTTTCTGTTGTGCTACACTGCTCTCCCTGGTCCCTGTCTCTTCCTCACTGACTCGAAGCTTTTTCGTATTCGTCAAATTGTAAATAAATATTAATAATAAATGGGAAGAAATGTACTTGCATGATGGTCTGTTTTACATGGGTGGGGGGAACCTAAGTATAAGGAGCCTAAACAAGAGCCTTGTATGACACCATACTGCACTCTGAGCTCTGAAGAATCTCCAGTAGCACTAACATACACTAACACTAACATACATACAGCTAAGTGATGCAACTTGTGTGCCTAAACTGATATCAAGTCTGTTTATTATGGCCATTTGTTGAGGTGCTAAAGTCCAACAAAACACTACCATAGTTGATTCAGCAGTAAGTCACTGGTTGATTTAGCAAGTGCTGATTCTACTACAGATAGAAACTGATGGTTAATATGGATGTACTGTGTGTGTTTCTAGAGTTGTACACTCTGCTGGCTGGTTTGCTGCACAGAGACCCGACTGAGAGAATGACACTGGAGCAGCTCCTGCAGGAGCCGTGGATCCGGCAGCCCATTAACCTGGCAGAGTACAGCTGGAGTGAAGTGTTCCCCTGTAATCATGGTACACACACCTAACTGTGCTATTAAGCCTGATTTCATACATGACTTGATGCATGTGGACACAGCAGCAGTGTGAGCAACGTTGTCCTATGTACCTTATGCACATCTGGAGGATTAAAAGCAGCATCCCCTAGCACATCGGACAAACATGCCTGTCCAAGTTGCCATGTCAGCCAGTAAAATGTTTCATGATTGGACGCCATATTTGTTGAGCTCTGTTATTGTTTCTCTTACCTTTCCACAGTCATTGTGATTGTGGTCATGAGCTGCATCACAAATGGACAACTATGCCCTTACATTTAAAAGCATTTACTAATCTGTAAGAACCCGAAGATTAGAACGCAAAACATACTTTTCGGTGTGGTTGAAGTGTTTAAGATTTATGTGGAATTAAGGCCGATTTATACTTCTGCATCGAATCTACACCATAGGTACGGTGTCAGCTCGCACAGGGTGAAGCATTTCTACTTGGACATAAGGTATCGCGTGAAACACACCAGAATTTACCGCTTGTACACACACAAGAGCGGAATGTGAGCTCCATGATTTTCTGTAGGAACCAACAGAAAATGTTTTGAAACGAATCTACTGTGGGGGGGAAAGGAAACCTCATGCGATTAATTATAAAACCAAGTGAATTCACACTGAAAGCATTTCTGGAGTGTATTCAGCAGTACAAGTCCCCACTGCAATCTCAGGAATGAGGCACAAAATTAACACCTGGGTTTTTAAATCCACAGGATTAGATCCAAGATTAAACTGCGTGGCCATTATAATGATCTACAGCCACTATAGAGCCTCCCACTTTAACAATTATTCACAGAAGGTGAAGTGAATATTGGTGAATAATAACCGAGACAAAGTCGAGGTTATTGTTCACTGAGCCTGAGCTGGATAATTGTTTTTAGTATAAATACACAGGTGATTTATTTCAAAAAAATTTAAAAAACTTCAAAAGCGGCATGCAAATTTAATAAAGGCGCACGCAGACTATGCCAATCACATAAAATACTTTGTTTTGAAATGGATAAATCACAACTCTGCCTTACCTTTGAATAGTTTTAGACCAAACTTCGTAGGATCTTTAGTGCTTTTAAGAACAGCATTTTCTTTCATAATTTGTAATTCTTCCTCACTTACGGTGACAAAGCAATTGGCAGCCATTTTGCCAAGTCACTCGAGGTGATTATCGAGAAATAGTCTGAAATTTCTCTACCGTAATCACCTGTGTATTTATACTAATTTATATTAACACTGTTAGATTTTCCGTTTTTACGGAGAAGAAAGCAGCCGGAAATGCAATGCTACCAAGCAAACCAACCAATCAGTTGTTGCGGTCTGCATCGCTATGATATGTAGTTAGATTTCTGGAGAGGTACCCTGTGGCATAGATTCAAAAGCAGAAGTATAATTTGGCCTTTATCATTGTAACCAGCAGATGAACGGATTTTGGATCTGATCCAAATGGTCAAGGTCACAGCAAGGTCAAGTGTCTGAAATAGACTTTCTTTAATAGCTTCCTTCCTGTTTGAATATTTTAAGGGTAGTTCTGGTATATAAATAATAACAAACTAAAGCTGGCAGTTGTGGAGACATCCCCATCAACCTATTTGGTGTCAAGTTCCACTTGCTTTTTAATTGAACACTAACTATAATAGGGGAAATGGGGAAATCTATTCATACTTGTATCCAGTTCTACACAGTTTAACTGTGCTACAACAATCTAGTTTGTTCAGTCTTTTGCAGACATTGCAGCACACTGCACTGTGCCAACTGAACCCAGGGTATGTGTGGCTGTCATTTTGTGTACACTTGCTAAAAAATAAACTCGGCCTGGCATACAGACAAGTCCTAAACCTAAGATACACTGACACTTGGCATTGTTCAAAAAAAAAATCTTAACACCATTTTAATTCAAGCCTTGTAATATTGGTGTTGGCTTTGTTTTGTTTTATAGTGAATTAGTAATAAGCAGTGTGTTCAGGCTACACTAACGGTGCTTCCTAATGCTGTAATTGATGAGTGTTTGGTTCATTTTAAAGAGGGGGGGGGAATTGGCACCATCTCATACTTTTCCCAAAGTGATGAGATGCCCCCCCCCTTTCAGCTAGAAAGAATAAGCTTTTACTGACATTAGCACTCTTCAAACATTTAACAGCAACAGGAGTTAAACCTGATGCTCCATTTGTGTGTAGGTGATTTTTTTAACTTCAGCATTCACTTTGTATTTTGTCCATATTTGCATCTATTATTTAAATTCTCTTATGTTTTTTTATTAAATATGCACTCTTTAAGCCCCTTCACATATGAAATCCATTATTGTTTGAGGTGAAAACAACACGGGATCGATAGCACATTTTCATTACCACTCCGTCTTTCGTAATGGAAAAGTAACATCTTGTGTTCCTGACTGTATTTAATGGAGCGCGAACCTCCGGGAAACATGTGAACCATGTGAGGGCGGATATTGAAGTATAATTCATGAGGCAGCAAGTCCATTGTTGTGAAAAGCCCAAGCTGAGACAGTAGCTAGTTAGCAACATTGCACCAGACAAGCTGCATCACATCTCTATTGAGAGTTCTCTTCCTGTTTCTGAATATCTGTTTTGTTTTTTTCAAACAAAGGCTATTTATCACATTTTGCTTATCTGCCGATGTTTTCTTTGCTCATAAGTTTGCTGCTGGTTGCTTTACGTTGAAGTATGAGTAGTTCTGTCACATCACTACATCATTTACATCACCAGCAACGTCACAACCGGTTGCAGCACGTAAATCTGATTTCTTCAGTGGGAATCGGAACTATGACAAGATTTCCATAAACATTACTAGGTCACCCAGGGGGTAGATTAATGTAAGGGTGAGGTGGTGCGTTTTGTTGTTTTTTTTTGTTTTGTTTTTTTTTTTCCTTTTTCCTTATTTTGTATGCAATTGTTGATAAAATACTTCTTTTAAAAATGGATTCTAAAAACATAGTTGGTTACAATGATTTTAATGCCCTTAAGAGAAGTCAGGTGATGAGAAGCTTTTTTAGTTTAAAGCATCATTTAAGCAAGTTCATGTGCAAATGTTTTTAATTAATGATAGTTCAGAATATAATTATACCTTGTGTATGCTTGATTCCAGCTGTCAGTGTTTTCTGTCCTTGCATCCTTTCCTCTTGTCCTTAGAGTAAGAAGCGAGGAAACGAGTGTAGTTAAATGAAGCTTTCCAAACCTCTCCCTTTGAATGAGAATTGGTCTGTAGCTTGGTTTGCAGCATGCACATCTCCTGAGCATGTCCCGTGAGAGCCTCCTGCCAAAGCGCTATGATGTTACTCCTCTCGTTAGACAGCTATTATACAGATGCAGAATCTTTTGAATGTATTCAAGTCAGATGTACAGTTAAAATAAGGAGGTGATGTTTTGAAGGTGTGGGCTGCTTGAACATGTATCTTGTGATGTAATAAATGACAATCTGAGTTTGGAGAGGGCTAGAGAAAAGTTTCAGTCTTCAAATGGTAAAGACTTGCAGGTTGTAGTTTTCAATTTTTTATACTGTGTTGAAAAAATATACTAAATCCTCCCCAATAATCTGGTGCTGGTGCGTCTGGATCTGGTGCTGCATATCTTGAATAAATGTTGAGCTTTTTACTGATCTCCACTTCTCTGCAATAAACTATTTAATGTACTGCTTCCTGTATAGATGTCGTCTGAATTTGTATGGAAAAATATTTTAAAAGGTATTTTGCGTGCTTGTTTTGTCGTGTGTGTTACAGACTCTTCTGAGCAAAATCTTTGCACTTCAGATATGCAGCAGGAGGCCAGCACTCATGGTGCTACTGACGAGACTCCTCTGCAGGATAATGATGAAATTGAGGAAGAGGAGGATGAAGAGCAAAGGAGAACTATGGCAGCACTGAAGTTTGAACTCCTCAAGTATCTAACTGATAAATGAAGACAGGATGCTTGGGTTAAAATTACAAAAAAAAAAAAGATTGGGGGGGGGAACACTGTGCGCTGCTACACTTTCCAATTGTTTTTGATGTTCTTGAAGACTCTGGCTAATGTGAACACTGAATTAACTTTCACTCAAGATCCGTGATGTCCTGCATGAACAGAAACCTTCAAATACATCCGTCTTTATTTCAACACTAAATTGTGTTTGAGATGAATGGCACAGAAGGCAGAGAGGGGACTATGCCCAGGCCCACGCTGCCAAAAAAAAAAAAAAACCCACCCATGGATGTATTTGGCATTGGTAACAAATCACAGATTAGAGGCACTGAATGTATGAATTGTTGCACTTTTGGTTTCATACTGAAGGAAAGGAACCACCTTGAAATGTGATTTTAAAAGAAACAGTTGTGTGAACAACTCGATTGATTTTTAAAACTAAATTATTTACCTTTTTAAATATTATAAAACATTTCACATGAATAAAATTCTTGTTTGTGCTTTTTGTTTTTTATATTTAACGTTTTAAAACTGACTTGCGTGAACTTTTTTTCTGGATTTAAATAAAAGAAATTATAAAGAAAACAAGTTTCTTGTCCTTTTTTCCCCCCCCCCGGAACGAGGTTTATAACCGGAACTGTATCCAGGGGAACCTATTTTGACGTCGGACCAATGGGTAGCCAAACACACACTGCTTTAGGGGTGAGTGAGAAACCTTAAAGAATTTAATAACTTAACAAAGCAAAGCTGTTGACTGAGATTAGAGCGGAGTTTTAGTTTAACAGACACTGGTGAAAGGAAGCAGGTTTTTTAAAAGCGGAAGCTAGTTAGCGACGAGGCGGCGGCCTAGTCCCACATGGGAGCAGTTTTAAAACATTAGTGCATAACATGGTGGTGTAGAAGCCATTATTTACTGCTTTGTGTAGTCCGCTTCTAAAGTAGTAAGGAGTCATTTGAGATTGGCTCAGTGTTGTAAAGCTCTGTGCTAGTAGGGAATAATTCCTTCACTAACTTAAGGCTGTACATTTAATCAGAAAGCATCCCCTTTTTCATTTAACTTAAAACATTGCTGTTGAATGATCGATTCTGATTGGCCAGAAGTGTTGATTAATTTTCTATTACAGCAGCTCTGACGGTGACTATAGCTCCAGCTGTAAATCAGTTAACAGGTTTATATTAATGTCATTTCTTTAGGCTAATTCACCTAATATAACTCTAATGATTACAGCGTGTCATTTAATAAATAAAACGATTATAATCCTTTATATGGTTGTCTTCTGTTAGATGTTTGTTTACAGCTATTATGGAAGGAGTCTCCAGTGCCAGCCCTTTGTAACAGTCAGAGGATAAATAAATAAAAATGGAAGGGGTTTTTTTTTTTTGTCTTATTAACTTAGAGCTTCAAGCTGTTAAGTCTGAAAACATTACAGATGTTCCACAACATTAAATATACCTAAACAGATAAAAGTATGATGTATTGTTCTTTAATAAATACTTAAATGTAGTTGTTGGCAAATTGCTGTGGTATAAGAGGAATAAAACACTTTGACACGCTGCAACACTTTAGGATGAGAATGTTCAATGTAAAAGGATGTTTGTTTATTTTAAAACAAAAGTGCATTCAAAATTGGATGATGGATAACTTTATACATCCCTATCACTGGCTGATAAAAGACTTCTCCATTCATACAGTAACACACTTTTTTTTTTTTTTTAACCGTTTTTGTATTTTGGGTCAGATTCTACGATGGACGTGGAAAACCTGCTTACTAAAACGTGTCCCTGTGAAAGAATTTCCCAGGGTGCCATTAATTCTCCTTCACAGACCACTCTGTTCCTCACAGCTGGATCCACCCCTGTCCACTCCTGCTCAGACCATCCAGCGTGGCAGGAGAGAGCTAACCATCCAGTCTTTGGCTGAAATGGGTTTCTCAGAGAGCCAGGCTGAGATGGTGTATGAAGCAGCTAATAAACACCGCTGCAGATATGACATGCCAGCGTTGACTGTGCTCTTCAGCCTTGGCTTAAACCCAGGCAGCGTGCTGAAGGTCCTGGAGAAATGTCCTGAGCTTTATTCTCTTAAAGAAGCTCAGTTACAGCAGCGGGTTATGAATTTAAGGAAGCTCGGCCTGCTTGAAGGTGAACAGCTCATACTTTTATTTACTGTTTTAATTTACTTCATAGTAAATATCTTCATTTTGGCTGTTTAAATAAAATTTGAATTTATTTTAACTTTCCTGTTACTGTTGTTATTATAAGTAGTAGTTAATCATGACGGCTCTATATCAGCTTAAAGGAGCAGTTCAGAATTTTATTTCTAGCACATTGCTAGCTATGATGCGACTTGAAATTGCAACGAAAACAACAATCCTTTACATGCCAAATCCCCAACATCCCACAAAATGTCTTAAGTGAATGTCTTGTGTCTTATGAAAAGTGCCTGCAAAGTGACATGATGGACCTCTGACATTTATTTTCCTGAGAAAGTGGGATTTGGGGATCTCTCCAGGTGAAAGATCATGAAGTGTGCACACCCCTACATCCACAAAACAACTGATAGCACAATTAGTCATGTAGTGTGAGCAGGTCAGTGTTTGAGATTTTCGTGTCGTGTGCACACCATTAAGTGGAGCAGCTCTGTTCTGATGGGGGGCAGAGCTCATTTCTGGGCTGGAAAGAGGTTTTTTTCAGAAGCCTTTTCGAAGGGAACTTTAGAAATTACTATAGGTTGAGAAACACTTTTCAATATTACAAGCTGTACCTTTAAGTGTACTTTTATTCTAATAAAGGTGCATGCATTTGGACATTTTGTAAAAGTGGAGAATTAGAAACTTCACTGAAGGTTTGAATGTTCAGCCCAGTGCTGTATATTTCTACACTGCTCCTCTTGTTCTGAAACATATTGGTTTAAAAAAAAAACCTGTCAGGTCTGATTCCTTCTACAGATGCAGTACTGACAGCAGCATTTGTATTCAGAACATTCATATTACAGTCATTATGGAAACAATGATTTATCTTTCATTTAGCTTTCAATTACTTTTTGGAAATTGGCTTAGGATCTATGAATAGAAACACAGAATGGCTGACTAAGGTGTTTGTTCAGCTTGTGAAATTGGTTAATACACCCTGGTCTCTGTTTGCCAGGCAGTTTGCAGAGGGTGATAAGTCACTACCCTCGGATCCTGTCGTTTCCAGTGAAGAGGGTGGGCGCTGTGTCTCGGCTGCTCAGAGAGAAGTGCCATTTCACCGCTCAGCAGATGGCAGACATTCTCCAAAACTCGCCGCATGTAGTGGAGGAAGAGCCTGCACGTCTGGAGTACATGTTTCAGGTATGGCAGGACATGCGTTTTTCTTAAGAAAAAAACAGTGCATGTGTTTACAGTAGATTGGTTCATTTTCGCCATTTACAACATGTGAAGCTGCGAGGTCAGATTTCTTACAAGATTTCTTAATTGACCAATAAAGCATTGATTTAAAACCACCCCAGATGCCTCTTCGCTTTATTTCTGGCTTTTTATATTAGTTAAGATGATTTTAAATATTTTCTTCTGAGTCAGGGAGCCAGACTGCACTTTGTCATGAATTTCACCCCTCAGTTTATTATGCAGCAGATTTTATCACATCCTGCAATCTCTCTCTCTCTCTCTCTCTCTCTCTCTCATATGTTATTACAGTATGTATATTTCCGTATGGGCTGTCGCCAGGCTGAGATGGTGAAGGCGAAGCTCTTCAGACTCTCCCTGGAGGAGCTGCGGTGTCGTCACAGCTTCCTGGAGCGCCGTGGACTTTACCAAACCCCTGACAAGAAGGGCCAGACGCTTGTACTCAACCCTGGCCTCAAAGACTTTCTCAGCGTCTCAGAGGAAATTTATCTCACTGATATCGCCAATGCCACACAGGAAGAGTTTCATGTGTTCCAGAAACTTGTGGCAAGAGAGCAGGAGGAAGAGGAGCAAGGTGAAGAGTACAGCAGTGATGATGATGATGTCACAGAGAGACACATTTCTTTCAACTCTAGCTCCAAGAAGAAAGCAACTCAGAGATCCAAGATGCCAGAAAGACACTGATCTTAAATGTAGCTTCAAATTTGTTTCTATGTAGTATTCCATTTTGATATCTAAATAAACTGTTGTTTGTCTCCTTGCATTTTATTGATTGCCTTTTGTAGTCTCGTGTGAATTGTTTGTGTAACGCAGGAAAAACAGGAAGTTGACGTGCAATATGTATCATTAAACCTGAAGGGGTGTACTTGGTCTGTAACATTGTTAGTTTAGGTAGGTGGTGCATGTCAAAGTATCATCCACATGGACCCAAGGTTTCCCAGCAGAATATTTACCCAGGGCATCACACTGCCTCCGCTGGCTTGCCTTCTTCCTATAGTGCCATCTCTTTCCCAAGTAACACATGATGTAAAAGAAAAGTGATTCATCAAACTAGGCGTCCATGATCCTGTCGCCGGTTCACCAGTTGTCCTTTCTTGGACCACTTTTGGTAGGTACTAATCACTGCGTACCAGGAACACCTCACACGAGTGCTCCGACCCAGTCATCTCGCTATCATAATTTGGCCCTTGTCAAAGTCGCTCCTTACGCTTTGCTCATTTTTCCTGCTTCCAACACATCGACTTCAAGAACTGGCTGTAAACCTGCTGCTGAATATATCCTCCTTGACCAATGTAATGAGATGATTAATGTTATTCGCTTCATTTTTCAGTGGTTTTGATGTTATGGCTGACTGCTGTATCTTCCCTTGAGCTTTGTTTTGAAGTAGTGTAGGTTTGACTGTAAGTTTGGCTAAAAACGCTGTGTGTAGCCATGGAGCGCCTGGAGAGCTCTGAGGTCGCGTGCGCGTTCACGCGCCGGTATAGCACTGACGCACTGTTCGGGCGCGCGCCAGCGTGTGTGCGTGTGTATCGATTCGCACTTTGATGTGAATGAACGGACGGAATAGATATGTGAGAAAAAGGTAAGCGAGTGGTCATGTCTATGGAATTGATGTGTGTGTGTGTGTGTGTGTGTTTGTCGGTCGCCTGGCTGAAAGTGACTTTAATCGATAGAACAGACGAGTCTTCGACTTAATGGCGCTTTCAGAGGGCATCATTTTGATTATGTACACAACAGCATGTGGTGTCCTAGAACCGAATTTTTTTTTTTCGGGGATCAAAAGCATAACACAAGAAGCGTCATAAAGTAGCTCTGTATTCTTTCTAAGTCAGTTGTTTAAAAAAAAAAACAGGATTAAATGAATTGAAATTACATCCAACAGGGAAAAAATGCTTCTTAATTTATCACATTGCCTGAACAAATGACTTGACATACTGTACATTGCAACTCTTCTGGTGAGGCTCAGGTAAATTGCTTACATGTAGAACGCATGCTTACTAAGGCACAGAATACACACACACTATCAAAATAGACTAAAATAAGTACTTTAAGAATGCCATAAACAAAATACAATACAGTATAACTAAGTAGGGGGAAATAGAGAGGAAAAAATGAGTTGTGTAAACAAGATAACACAAAGTACTATAATTATACATGCATGCTTGTTTTATAATGATGATAAATGTTTCGTATTACTCTCACATCACTTTACAACTTTCCTTGTTCCCCCACCCCCCAAACATAAAAATACAGTCTGTATTATCTGCCCTACTATTTCTAATATTTAGGCTACGGTAAGAAGGCAGTTTGTTATAACCTTCCAAACCAACACACATGACCATAACACCCACCTTTACACACGTTTACACCTTTACATCTGTGTTTGCTGTAATTTGGACCAAATCTTATCAGAACTGCTTACTGGGGGGGGGTTGATACTTGACTATATTCTCCATTATTGAGGTCAATATACTTGAGAACTTGACAAAGATAAGAACAATATCTCAAACAATTTACATTTAAATCTTGCTATCTTGCTATCTAAAGCTGCAATATGTCATTTTTTGTGAAAAATTAGATATAATTTGAGCTGTTGTCAGATATAGTGTGTTGGGGGGATCTGCTTACTATCAGATCTTTTACATTAGATTAACAACATTGTGAAATCAGTGTTATGCCAAACATGATAATATATAAGGAAGCTGTTAACATGAAGAGTGACAATGAAAAACTGATGCATTTGTATAGCAGAAATGTGTAGAGCAGGTGCTAATGCAGAATGCAATGGTGTAAATCATATTTGAAAATAAAGTGTAACTAATTACTGTTAATCTCCTGGATTAACAATCTCCAGCAAAAATAAATCTGTCATAGTAGGCCTGAGCCTGTTGATAATGCTTTTGGGAATCTGTTGTGGATTCTGATTTATCCGTGATGTTACAGGTTTTACGACAGTATTATACCAGACTCACACTATTTAACCAACTGTAAATGTAAATTGGATTGGATTATCTTTATTGTCCCGGAGGGATAATTAGGTTTGAAACAGTAGTCAGCACCAATACACACACAAAATAAATACAATACTATAAAATCCACAATACTATAATTCACAAGCCAAAATAAACAAGAAAGGGCATGAATACTACAATAGTTGTCATCATATTGTTGAAAGTCCATTTGTCTTTTTTTTTTTTTTTAAGGGGGGGTATATGTTGTACCAAGTGGACCTACAGTTTAGTTAAAAACTCAACGGCTAACGGAACAAATGATCTTAGGTATCTGTTCGACTTGGCCCTTCTGTGGAAAGTAAACCTCCCTGATGGCAGGAGACAAAACTCTGCATGCAGAGGATGTTGAATGTCCACTAAAGTGGCCTTCGCCCTCTTAGTGGCTCTACCGTGACAAACATGGTCAAGGTTATTCAAATTAGTGCCAGTGGTGTTCTGGCAAAATTTAACAATCTTCCCTAGCCTGTTTTTTGTTAAAGATTAACAAAACACAAAAATAAACTCCTTAATACTGACAGATAATATCCATACAAAACATGTTCGAGTGTTCACTTGTTCATATTTGTACCTGTATACTGTGTACAGATTT